>APFE030986788.1:82545-108863 GCA_000404065.3 Pinus taeda
GGGGGGGGGGGGGGGGGGGGGCGGTGAATCAATATTTCTTTTCAATTGTTACTTTTACCAGTTAAATCACTTATATTTAGAAAACAAAATGAACAATAGAAATAACTGCTTTTATTAATATAATCTTTACAATGAATCAAGTACAATACAGGTAGGGCTCCAAACCTTGATGAAGACAACCAGGCTCCAACCTGGGATGTGCCAAGCACCTACTTGGACTTTAGTGAGGCTTCGACCCTATCTTATCCAAGGCACCAACCTTGAGTTTAGGAGCACCAACTCCAAGGACACCAATCCTTTTGTTTTGTCAAGATATGTTTGGTCGTGTTTCACGGCTCCCAAAGTCTTCTTCACCGAGCCCTGTCAATATTCAGCTTCACTTTAGTCTTCACGCAATATCATCAAATGACAACCTTATCAATTAGAAGGTATCGCCACTATTCTTCATGGTACCCAATCAAATCCTCCAAGTTCACTTCATGATGACTTCAGTACAGCATCATGTCTCCACGGATGTTTACAAGGCTTCTTCAAGTCTTACTCATCCACACATCACAGGTTCCAGGTGACTGTTCTTTTCACACACATCACAGGTTCCAGGTGACTGTTCTTTTCACAGGTCAATAAACATCAAACCACTGTTCAAAATATCACACTGCCCAATGCACTATGCTACAGTAAAGTGTTTATGAAGAAGGGTGATGGTGCAGAATAAGGCAAATTTGTAAAGTTAAGTATTGGAACAGTTTGAACAGTGGTCTGGTGCAGCATGGTGCAAGAATATTGTTGTTGAATAGATGGTGCAAAATTGGTGAGTTGGGGTGAAGAAGTGTTGGTGAAGTATTGGTGACATGTGGTGCAAAAACATTGATGCAGAATTGATGAAGAAGTATGGTGCAGTATGGTGCAGAGTTGATGGTGCAGATTGGGTGATAAAGAATGGGGCAATGGTGTAGTGTGGTGCAAGGATTGTCATTGTTGAAGTCACCTTCATAGCCAGGACCTCATTCATCAAATGGAGATCTTTGATGGCTAAGCATGTCATCCAAGGCTTGAGAGCTCTTCAAGATTTTGTCCATCCCTTCAACCTTTTTCTTGAGGGAGACAATCTCTTCTTCCAATCTTTCGCAATCATTATTCTTCTTAGCAAGTTGTTTCTCAAACTCTTCCTTGATACATATTGCTTTATTTGCTTCTATTTTAAGGGAGATGATATCTGACTTCATTTTGAAGATTTCTTCATTTTCTTCTGCTAGACTTCGGCCTTGAGAAGGTTGATATCAGATTTTAGTTTGAAGATTTCTTCATCCTTTGCTTTTAGTTGACATATCATGGTGTTTCTCTCCTTTTCTGCTTCATCAACCTGTCCTTCTATGATTGTCAATGCTTCCATTGTCTTCTCAGCTCCTTGTACTAGCTTTGTTGCTTCTTCTAGTTGAAATTTAAGAGAGGAGGCCTCTACCTTATATTGATCAATCTCTGCTTCAAGTTTGTTCAAGCTCTTGTGCCTTTGTTCAAGTTGACTTGACAAGGTATCTTCCCGTTTCTTTACCGGAACTGGGAGCATCATTATTTCCATCAGACTTCCTCATGTTTTTGTTGTTTGAAGTAAGGTCATCATGTAGGAGTGTTGCATTTATGTCATCATAAGTGTATGCAATAATGAGTGTATCATCTTGTGTCATTATATAATGGTGCAATGATATGTTGTAGGCAGTATCAATAGGAAAGTCTCTTTCAATCGTCAATCACATAATCACTTAGTCTTCCAACCCTCATCAAGCACCATCATTAAGTGTGGACATATAAGAGTAAAACATCATCACAAGTATGGCTTCATTAAGTGTAGTTCTTCACATCAAAGGCTTGTACCTAGGGACTAGATCACCAATCAAACACTTGGCAACATCTTAGAGTAAGACATCATCATCTGGAACCAGTCTTCTCAAGAGTATTGACACCTCAGTCAATGCCATATTGACATCAATGACATCCTAGATTAACATATATTACTCTAGTCTTTCATTTTTCTTCTCTCCCTTGGAGTTAGGCACTTTGCTTGAGCCTTTCTTGGATTTGCACTTTCCTACAAGAGCAACATTTTCGTCATCCTCATGCTTCTGCCTTTTACCTCTACTACCACTAACAAGGCTCAACCTACATTCTTTCAGAGTGAAATCACTCCACATACGATTTCAGTCACGCAGGTCTTATCGTTCATAAATCTCTTGGACAAACACGTTTTACTACTTTTGAGAACTCATTTAGAGCAATTCTCACAAGCTCATCATCGTCTATCTTTTCTCTAACGATTGCTAACTCGTCCTTGACTAATCTAAGCCAAGTAAGATAATTGGCATCACCTTCTCGGTTCCATCTGGTGTTTCTTAGCTTCTCTCTGAAGATCCATTTCCTATTTACAATATCATTCAGGAACAACTCCAAGATGGCATCCCACATCTTGCACATAGCCAATTCTGCAATATGGGGAACGATGTGATCTTTAACATTGTCTTAGATAATACGCCTAGCCTTGGCATCCTCCTTGCAGTAGGTAACTAACTACATCAGATCTGTCGATATGGCAACAATTGTCGTAGCATACTCCTTCAGTGCATGATTCTCTAGCAACAATAAAATTATAGATTTCCAAATACCAAAGTTCGATGCACCGTCTAGTTTGTCATGATCCCTCAAACCAGTTGAAGTTATTTCTAAAGCCCTCGAACAATAAACTCAAATAAATCTAAAGAGATTTGTCTGTGTGAAAACCATTGATTTCCCCTTTGAAACCCTCACAGTCAGATATATCCAACAAACTCAATACTTCAGTGCTTTGATACCATGTGAAATTCTTGGCAACCCAGAAGGTGTTACTAACCTAGTTAATTATTTCCTATTACTTTTTCATGGCAAAATAATTCTTCTACTAAGAATAATTAATAAGAAACATGAAAAACACCTTTCACAGGATAAATTACACAAGAAACCAATCTTACAATTGATAAGAATTTTTGGACAAATGTCCCTAGATAAAACCCAGTGTTGGGGAAACCAATGTTCAGATCTGAGTGTTTATATTAATATCTTCAACAAAAGTTATTATTGAGAAATTACAACTGCTTGCCTGAAACTCGCAAAGCTCCAACGATATCATGTCTTCACTTATGCTAATCAAATCAACATAAAGAAACACCTTTGCATCCCTTTCTGTAATTTGCATTGCCTCCAGCAACTCGCACTCGTACTCTAGCAATTCAAACAAGCTCTCCTGGCAATTCGCACTACTCTTTGGAAACTCACTCTGCCTCTTGGAAAACTCAATCTATCATCCTAACAATTCACACTACCTCCTAGAGAACTTGCTCCTCCAGCAAACTCAATGTGTCCTTTGAAAGACTCGCACTGCCTCCCAGAAATAATCACGACCTCTCCTCTTACGAATTCACTTAACAACTCGGTCGCCTCCTAAAGCTCACAGCTTCACACGAAAAACTCAGCCTCTTGCAAAAGATAATTGATAGCAAAAACCACCAAAAAATCTCTTATGAATCACTGTCGTTGAAACCCTCTTGGTGTCTGACTGAAAACTCACCCAACTCGAATGACCTTTGTGATCTAATCCATCTCCAATGTTGCCCATAGATCTCCCTTTATAACCTCTCATTCACAAATGAATGGCCACAATTAGAAGTTCACTTGATCCAATCGTTGGCTAAGATCAACTTACAAACTTTCTACAAGCTTCTAAAGGTAAATCGATCTTATCTCACTAATGTCAATTAATTATCCCTTTTCCTTAAATTTTGACATGAGAAATATTAAAAATCACTAATTGACATAATTAAGATATTTTCCGTAGGTAAAACTTTGGAAAAATTACATGAGCTTGGAGATAATTAAATCCTTTGTGGTTCTAACCTCAATGGCACCTATCAAGACTAGAACACATGTCCAAGCCATGATAATATTAACATTAAACAGTAAGTTTATGATACCAAGATAAGAAATTTCATGGAAAACTATGATTTTATTGATAAAACATTGGTAACAATATAAAATTAACCCATATTGATGTATCTTTTGTAGAATTTGTTTTCATCAAACGAATAAATTATTATCTGCATTCGTACAATCACAGTACAAAAAAAGTTCAATGAATTGTAGGCATTGCAAAATTGATGACACTACTACAACCACATTTAAAAATAGTAGCAGACTTAAAAATGTATTGACACGTACAATGAAAAAGAAAGTGCATCGATTGTTATTACTTGTTGTGTTAATTATCAAAATAAAAAAAATCATCAAAATTATTGGTTTGAAATGTGTCATATTAATAAAGCAATCATTTCTCATCTCATACAAAGAAAATGTGTTTTAGCTTATTTGATAAAATATATCAAAAATAATTCATATATGGTTTAAGGCTCATGTTATTTGTTATCCATCTAATTAACATTATAATACTAACATATATTATTATTGTGATTTTGATGAACTTTGGTGGTTGGATACAAGTTAAAAGTAACATGGATATTAAAATAGGGAAATTTACTTAACAAAATAGTGAGAACATTCACAAAGGAAAAATACAAAGTATTTATTACAACAATTTTTCCTTCATAAAAACTTACAAATATTTTTGCACCATTTTCCTTTTCATGAATGATCCAACCATCTTACCAAGTGAATTTGACTATTTTAACTTCAATATCGTTTCCAAGTCACATCCACCAACTAAAGTTTGTTTGAATCACATAGCAATACATGTTACTATTGCAATGCTAATTAAAATGATAACAAATAATGTATGTCATAAACTATATATGATTTCATTTGCATATTCTTTATCAAATAAATTTCTGATTTATGTTCTTCATCTAAGATGGCAACATAATGATCTTGTTATCATAGTTTATTTCAAATCAATGATTATGATGAAAAGACAAATAATTTTGATGAACACACTAGAATCATTCGATGCACTCATCTTCATTATACGTGTCAAAGAATATGGATACTTATCAATATTTTTCAAAGTGATTATAGTAGTAGCATCAATCTCTACAAGAATCTCAACCCATAAGACTTGTTGACCACTTAAGTGGCACTTGAAAAAATTTTGAAAGCTCCATACTCGAAAGATATCCCAAAGGTTTCATGTACCATTAGAGTTCCTATATCATAAGAGTTTTTTAACTCTAATTTATTATTTTCATCTTTTTCTATGTTGTACTCAAATTCGTTGGCCCTGTGGGGATGATGTAAAGTAATGCTAGTGTGATGAATTGAGTCATGTAACAAGCATAGGTAACTTGGGACATTGTCATCAAGTGATTTTACTATGAGAGGTTTTATTAGGTACTTTCAAGGACTTAATAATTAATTGAATTTTTTCCTCCAAGCATAACCCCAAAGTCGAAGTGCGACTTGATGGCAAGGCACTGGGTAAGTCCTAGTATCTAGAGTCATTGTATATTAGTATATTAGGTCACTCAGAAAAATTTGTGGAATTTGAATAAGTCTAGGGGTCGGTTTTTTAATTTTTTTAATTTCCCGCAAGGCGAAAAATTGAATAAATTCTAGAGAAGTTGTATGGGGTATGTATATTCATAATTACACCTCTCACCCTCAACTCTCTACTATGACGCACTTTGAGGGGTAAAAAATAAGTTCTAAACCTCAAAACCCATTTTTCCTAAGTTTAGTGGAGAATGTGGGAATAAAATAGCCCATAAATTAAATAAATTGAGAAAAATAAATAATTTCATGTGACAAAATGACTTGGAAATTATCTCAAGTCAAGAGTCAAGTCAAAAGCACAAATGGAAGGTGATTTGGCACATGACCTCATCAAAGCATTGATCAAATGGGAAAATTGACTTCTTTGCTACAAAAAGGAAATTCGATTTGGTGACTTGGCAAATCGAATTTGTTGGAGGTAAATGCACATGAGGGAATATCTTCATGAAATATTTGATTGAGAATTGTTGGAGACATGTCTCCACTCTAACTCCACTTGTGACATACACATGGCAACTAAACTCAAGTTGAGGATTTACGCATTCCTCACGGAGGCCCACGCATTTCTTGTTGGAGGGCTCAATGCATGGCATGAGGAGACGTGGCATCATTTGGCTTGATGGTTGAGTTCATGTCTCCACAAATAAAGAGTTTGAATTTCTTAGAGAAGATATGTTGGGCCAATTTCAAGAATTCGATTTGCATGAAGATACACTTGGCTCTCCACTCTAGAGTTCGATTTTGTCTCGAGATCTTTTCCAACTCCACTTGTCACATGGATCTATCATTGGGATTTGCTCTCATTCTTCTATTTAAGTGACCATTGGTCTCTCACTATGTATTCATGTTATTGGGCTTGAGGAGACTCTGCCAATTTATTTACTTGTTTTCGCTAATAAAATAAAGACATTGGGGTATCATTGGTGGTGTTATCTTTTTATCATGAGGTGATCTTTTTCCATTTATTTTTATTTTGCTCCAATTTCGTATGCATTTGGATTGTGTTAGCTTCTATTGTCATTCATTGTGGATTGATATGTGCAAGTTATATTGCGTGAATCTTTGATTTTAGAGTAGTAATCTAGGAGTGAAAAATATTAATTGATTTTTGGAAGAATCTTTTGTTTCTTTTACCCATTAAATTGCTCTGTTTCCTTTATGTACGTTAATATTTGTTCCAAGTGTGTAGAAAATCTTTTGAATTATGTGAAGAATATTTTTTGGGCGTAGGAGAAGTCTCACATAGATCAACTCACACCCGGACTCAAGATACAAAAGACCCATCGTTCATAACTTCAAAGTATTCATCGAAAGGAAAGCAAAGAACGAGAGTTCTCTCTCCCCATATTCTACTTAAATCGCTCATAATTCAAATTTCATATTTCATTTGATCTAAATTTAAAGCTTTCCAATGGTTATATGAGTTTATTAGAGCATTTTCCTAGACTAGACAAGCACGGAGTTTCACTCTCATGACTTGGTTTAGTTACTATATACTAGTTCTATATTATTATTTGTCTTTCTTTCATGCTCTTTCCATTAATTTCACAATTTGTTTTGCAGCCTTTTGAACAACAACTCAAGTTCACTTTGGCATCAAGTTGTGTTGGAAAATCAAAGTAGTTATATTAGGGTTTGATTCTCCTTTATTGATAATTACTTGTGAGTGTGTTGGATTTTTTTACTTCTTATTATCTTATCTTTCATCAAGCAATTACCATATTATGTGTGTATGAAGATCACAAAAACAACAGACACAAGATGTAGGCACTATGCCTTGGCAAACCCCCCCTTGAGGGGAAAACCCAGTCAAGAAATTATTCCTTCCAATAGTATTCTTTGAGACTCTTCACCCTAGACATAGACCAAACCTTCCCTCCACACCAAGTCAACCTCCTAGATCTTCAACCCATTTCCAGCAACTTCAACTAGGTAGCATCTTCCAGCATCAGGCAGCTTCCGGCAACAGTGAAACTTGGAAGACTTCAATCTCCCAATCTAGGGTATGAAACAGTGAGAGAGAGGCACCAAAAGTTCGATTTTCTTCCTCTCCTTAGACTTCCCCAAACTTGCACTTCCTTTGGCTTCCCGACAACAGACTTCACACTTCCCTGGCTACTCTTGAGATATCAAACTAGCTTGAGATGTGATGCTCCAAATGACTTCGACTAGCTTTGTATTTATAGGCTTCTTGTGGGTCGAATAAGTGTCCTTAGGCCGACTTGATCTCTTCTAGGTCGACTTGGTGTGGAGAATGCATAAATCATATTTGACTTAATACTAAACCTTTTTACATGATTCAAAAGCCCAAGAAGGGTCTCTTTGAATGTACAATGACTCTATAAACTCAATATTAATCCTACGAGTCCTCAATGGGGACTTTGACTAATATAATGATGACCCAAGCATGAAACCCATGCTTTAATAAGTCATTGTTACAATAATAAAAATTATTTTCTTTATCCTTTTGACAAGTACATTTCATGATGACTCAAGCACATTAATGAAGACCAAACATAGTTACATTTTCCAACAGGTTGGAGGATATATTCTTCTGAAATTACTAATTCATTCTTTGCAGGACCGCTTCCATTTGTTGGGCAACTTTGTAGCAAGGTCGTGAGCCCTTTTTAGGCCCATCCTTGGCTAGGACGTGTTGCTTAGAGGGTTGTATATTTTTCTCCCTAGGTCATGGGCCTTAGAAGGGACTTAATCTCTCTTTCAAGTTATTTCCTCCTCATTTCAAGTCTAAAATATGTATGTAATTTTCAGATTTCAAAAGGATTTCTTAGGCCTCATTTGTATTGAGTTTTCATCAATGAAGGTCTATAGTTAAAGTATCTTATTGTAAGAACTTCCTTGAGATTCTTTGAGGCCTAGAAAGGCTCTCATCCATCTTAAAGATGTGTTACAAGAGAATGGGAGCAGCGAAGTCTATAGCAACGTGTTAGGAGGGTCGAAAGGCCTAAAACATGGCCAGAGGAGCCTCCTAGAAGAACCAAATGAGAGCAGCATATTAAGGAAGGTGGACCACAGTTTGTAGAGGTATGTTAGCAGCAAAAAGGGAAGGGTTATCGGAGTTGTTTGGATGCCCTAACCAATGAGCAAAGGCTACAACACATGCACAAGCTTAGAAGGTATTTCATGTTGGCTTGATGCTAGTGGATGTAGAGGTCCAAATTGGACATTGGTATTGGACACTTGTGCATTGTTAGAGGGCAGTGTGAGAGTGGACCAAGTTGACTCTAAGTGCAGCACCTTAAAGGATTAAGGTGGTAGCTAAATGAGGCAGGGGATTGGAGAAGCTCAAAGTCTGATCAACCAGAGGAGCAATTTTGTATAGCCCAAGTTCATTGCGCAAAGAAAAATGTTTGTCAGTGATAGGTAGCAGCCCTCCTGCCCTATGTTTGTCTTCATTGGAGCAGCACAAGAAGACAATAGTGGGAAGAAATCCCTAAGTAGTTGAGGATAAGCAGTGGGCAATAAGTCTCAAAGTGTTGTGGCCTCAAAGGACTAAGGAGAAAATAGTGAGCGTGAAGACCCTATGTGTTGGATGTAACTGGACTTATGATCAACTAGAGGGCAAACTGGAGAGTCTAGTTCAGTGGCCTAAAGGAGTTGGTACATTGAAAGAGGCAGTGTTGCAGAGCGAAAGCGAAGGACCCGCAATGTGTTCAGGATACAACAAAGCAACTGTGATTGAGCTCTACATCAGCTAGATCATCAAAGTATCTTGTTCTTGTATTCTTGTACTAGTGGATATATGAGGGCCATTATCCTTGGTACGGAAGCCTACACTATTGTATTATTTGTTTGTTAATATAATGAAGTTGGGTTGTTGATTAAATTTGTAAAAAGTTGTGTTTATTTTGTGCACTAGTAGATTTATTGTTGTGTATTATTCCATTGTGAAAAGTAGTCTTGTTGTGATACTTGGATTGGTAGCATCAATGATTTAATATTTTATCCTAAACTCCAATATCATGGAAAAACAACACTCACTAACTCAACTATCAATCAACTAATCAAATGAGATTAGGGAATCTTCTGTCAACCAATCAAAATTGCACTCTACAACAACTATTATTCCCACTACGAATATTAGGAAATACTCTTGCAATTTTCCCTCTTCCTTCTCTAAACTTTCCCAAATATAGTAATCCAGTGGTATCATTTATCTGCACTCTTGATTATGACCCCATTTAACCCTTGGACTAGAAACATCACAAATAGCGATAACATCTAGCTCTTGCCCAAAAAAAAATTGAAATCTCCACTCCATATATTCAATCTCCAGCACAGACAGAAGTTGCATCCCAACCAATTAGAAAATCCAAGAAACCAGACATATCAATACAAGAATTTGAACTAAGACCCAACCACCACAATTTTCGTGTAGCTTTATCTCTACCATTATCATCATCCTCCCTCTCACACCAAGAGACATAAAGCATGAAGAGCCAACCTTTACATGACATTAGCTTCGGGAAATGCTCCCAAAAACAAAATAGAGATTGGGTAATTTGAATTCCAATCTAATCGCCTTTTTCAAAAAGGCATATAATTCCCCATTACAAGCTAGACCTACACAAACAACCCCATGATCAACAAGCAATCTTGCTATTTCCCTCCATTGGTTGGAAAGTAGGTCAGAGATCTCTAAAACATGCATCAACTACAACAAATAAGTGTATGCCATTCCAACAAATCAACATTGCCTTTACACATTAGTCTCTTTTAAATCGGTAAAAATAAAAATAAAAATAAAATAAAAACTAGGTCCATTTCTCAACCACCTGTCATGTAAGCTTTTCAATTTGTACTTTGCAGGCATACACAATTGAGTACCTCAAGAAATATACTCTCATCGCCAGTTGAATGTTTCTTTGTAAGAGGCATCATGCAGAGCAATTTTTTTTTTTAATTCATCGAACCTCCATGGTTGTGGAAATTCAGGTCTATATCGAATTGCAAATGAACCTAGAATTCATAAAAGAAAACTAGAAATAGATCTCACATATGTTATTGTTGCTTTGAATATAAGAGGATGCCCACTAATTATAATAATGAGAAGAGGTTCCAGAAGTTCCCAGTTCCAGCAACTACAATGCCCAATCAGAAACTAAGAAACTTCTGCCGAGATTTTCTGGTATGTTCTTCTATTCCTAATAATAACCCCCAGTATCCCTCCTCTCTCCCAGATGGACTTTGAACTGAAGAAAATCAACCACCTCAAACAGACATTAAATATAACCATACAAATCATCAAGATTTCATCTTAATTTCCATTATACAGCCTATTTTACCAATATCATCGCCAAGATAACATTCAAGTGAAAGTCCCATTATAGCTTTCGATAAGGCATCACTATGACTTGAAACAGTCAGGAAAAGCAAGCACAGCAAATGTTTTTGCTTTACACCTCAAAATTCCAATACAAGGCTTATATTCAATATAAAATTATAAATAAAGAAAAAATTAGAGTAAAATTAAAATTAAAGGCAAACTCAAACACAAACAAACAGAATTCCAATATAAGGCTTATATTCAATATAGAATTATAAATAAAGAAAAATAAAAATAAAAATACAAATTAAAGACAAACACAAACAACCAAACCTTGGACAGTCCTTTTTTGTAGACAGCCTATACTAAAACTTTAGTACTATGGCACAGATGTGATCATTTGAGCTTTGAAGGATTTAACAAATGCTTGTACAGAATTTTGATGATTTCATAATAGTAAATGCATATTTTCATTCTCTCAATAATGAACCAAGCTGAGACCTTATGTGAATTCTGGTCAATCATAAACTCCAGCCTCTACTCCATTCAACCCGAAATTATCTAAATTGCTCACAAGATGATCATAAGACGTTGAAGCATGACCAGAACCAGATGCAGATGAGCAACATCACAAATTGGGCACTGTTGCAAATCCAGCAATCTGCCCTCAAATTCACAATATCACTTAATGGCAGATACCAGTACCACCACACAAAAACTCAAACCTTTTAATGGGGAAAAGAAGATGGGGGCACATCTAGAGTTAGGCAGCACCATAGAAAGAAGGACAAGCAAATAGAAGCCCAGTTCTAGCTTTTCATCATTTTGTTTTCTTTTTGGTTTTTAGTAATCAAGTTCCTGGGTGTGTTTTCCCACTCTGCACCGAAATTAATCTTAGCCTGCATTTAACATTTGGATGCACTTCTCAATTTCACAAAACAACTTCAAGTGTCCATCTGGTTGTCAATCCCAGATAGTTCAGGACTCGGTTTCAATATGCATACACCTGAAATGAACCTTACCTGAGTAAGCTGTTCTCAACGACTCAATCCAGCAACCCAGCAACGTTGAAGCAACCAAAGTAGACAACACCTTACAAATGAAGAGCAGACATGCAGCAGATTTTACAATGCAAGGCTCATTGTACTAGGCTGAAAGTACTTTATACTTTACTATCTGAAAACAGCATTGTAAAACGCAAAGCAAATCAGGACACTGCCATACAAACCTAAGTGTGGATGGGTAACAAGAAGCACTGGGCAGTAGAGCATTAATGGCAGAATATGTACACATATAAATTGTTCAATCTCTGGGCATATACATCTGACAGGATATGGACATATACCGTCATTAATGCCCTGCTGCTCGGTGAATATTACTTGCAAGGGGGAATTGTCTCCATAAAATGACCACGCACCATGTATTACATTCAAGATATTAATAACATTACAACTAGAGGAAGCAATTTTGCCAGCTGGTCGTACAAATAAGATTTTAAAGAATCAATTCAGAAATGCCACCGAATTAACTTCCCAGCTTAAAGGCCGAACCATAGAGGTGGCTTTCTGCCACTGGAGTCATGGTTCTGAGCACAGACAAAGGAGTGCCAGATCACCCAGCAAGGTTCAATTCCCCTGTAAGCATAAATAAGTGGTCTAGACCAGGTACAAGATTTGGGTGATTTCAACGAAAAGGTACCTGTCAGAGCAGGTTAGCCAAACCAAAATGCTTATGAACAGTGGCTCTCCCCTTCAGGGCCATCTGGCCTCTGAAAATGGGCCACTTTTGTTCCTGGGCATTCGGCACGATTGTAATGCTTCTATAATTTTAAAGCACATTCTAGAAAGAGAGGTGGAAAAGAGGATTGTAAAACCAGAAAACATGCTTCTGCTAATCCTAATGTCAGAAAATACAACTAGGCTAATATATTCCACTTTGGCAGAGGCGTCCTTCAATACCCAATAAAACAGAAAACCCAGAACAAAAAAGGTCGAAAAAAATAACAGCAGAAATCTCAAAACCCCAAGAAAACGAGCCGAGCAAGTGCACCGTTCATACATTGAATCAGAAACCATGGGGAACATTTCAATACCCAAAACCGTTTTTGACCAGGACCAGGGCTCTCATATTACCGGCAACTGTTAACCAAAACCTCCAACACCGACAGAAATAACCATAGAAATCATATACAAGCTGAATGCACAGTGTATAACTCTCCATCACGTCCCCGGGCTTCACAGGGACACTTGAACTACATCACTTTCCTAGAAAATGCCAACTCCGGAATCAACCCCTGACTCGGACGAAAACACGCCACCGCCAGATGAAATCAAAACCTCAAACTCTAAAATCCGAACGAAATCGCTCAAAATCAAAACCAAGAAATCAACCTCTGTAAATTGCCCCTAAAAACGGTCCACAGAGACTACGAAACCCACCGCATTCCTTTATGCTGCCCTCCTTACCCATCTTCAAGTAACCTAAGCACTGAGCTCAGTGTTTTGCAACTCAGTTTCTTCTATTTTCTTCGGCACGAAAACTTTAGCGCATAATTTATCCACAACAGAAGTTAAAACAAAAATAGTCATACCAAAAAAGAGTGTGTATACACGGACAGAAATTTCTCAGACAAATACGAACAAAAAACACATAAATAAATCATAAACGTATACACCACGAGAATGAACATATACACAGGGTTGGCTATCTATAAACCCTAAATCTACCTGAACAGAGTCACAGGAAGGAGCGATCCACGACCATGGACTTCTGCAGCTTCTCCTCCCTGAGTCTGTACGTTATGTTCCGTGTGCCTCTCCGCATGGCTCGCACAGATACCAGGCTGTCCCCACACTTTCTACTCTCACACCGTTAAGGTTCTGCGCTATATTTCGCCGTCAACTTTCATTCATACAGAGGGTACATTAATCAAAAGCATACAGTGGAGAACGGAAAAAGTGGGGATGAAAGAGTACATTTTTTATTTTTTTTTGTAATAGGGAAATAGAAAAATATTTTGTTTTAAAATGTGAGTTCTTAAAAAACAACAAAGAAAGAAAATTATATAGATACGCTGGTAGCTAGCTCTTGGGATAATCTATTTATTGGGATAATTTATTTATTGGGGAGCATTTATTTTGAAGCTTCACAAAAATAGGGTCGAATACATCAAGCAGAGGAAGAAGCATTCTATCTCATAAGCTATCTTTAACCTCATGGACATTAAAATAATTTATTTCTTTTTTTTTTCTTCTTTCAACTTTCTCCCCAAATTCTACCTCATACAATAGAGTCAACAAATTATCAACGTAACTATGACTATGGGCCATAAATGCCCGGCGGTTGTATATGTATGTCGTTGGATTTTGGCAGGGCCAACAGTGGGCATATATAGTGGTCAGACATTTATGGCCCATTGGCGGGCTAGTTATTTTCAGCGTACAACAGAGCCATCGATTTGGCGTCGTCACAGGGGTTTTGTCCGTTGTTGTTAATTGGAGGCAATGCGGATGGCACTTCTGGCCCTATACCAGACCATGACGTGGCATCACAGTCAACCGCCTGGTTGCCAATCCCAACCCTGGTTTGGTTCTCCTTTTTTAGTTATAGTTGGCTTTTTTCGTGTCAAGGACTTAGGGCTTAGGGGGTATAGCTACATTCTTTGCCCAAGATGAAGGGGACATATGGAGGAGCTCACTTCATCATTCAACACACTTTAGTTGGATCTATACATCATCCGTAATTTTTGGGTGAGGTAAAGATGTTACTATGTGTACATGTGGTGTGGGTAACCCTTACACAATTGAACTGCCCTAGAGGTTTTTCACAGTGTCGAATCCATATATATAGTCAACAAACCAGTTTAAATAACACAAATCAAGATTTCACCTAAATTATTTCCGTCGGATTCCAGCACCAGAAAATTTGGCAGAAATTTATTAAAATCACAAGTTTGATGGGTAACCACTGCAGAATTAAAGTGCCCTAGGGGTTTTTTAGGTTGTTGAATCCATATATACAATCAAAAAGCTTTACCGAGTTGTCTTTAGTGAGACTTTTTGGAAGCTTTTCCAGTAAGTTTTTCTGGTCTAATTTCTCTAAAATCTGGTAGGAATTTATTGAAATCACAAGTTTGATGGGTAACCCTTGCACAATTGAAGTGTCAATCACAAGTTTGATGGGTAACCCCTGCACAATTGAAGTGCCCTTTGGGTTTTTCAGGGTGTTGAATCCATATATACAATCAAAAAACCAGTTTAAATAACACAAATCAAGGTTTCACCTCAATTTTTTCCGCCAGATTTCAGCACAAAAAAGTCCAAAAAGTTGCACTAAAGACAACTCCATATTTTACTATATAAAATGAGAAACAAAGACATCCAAACATTTAATATTAGAAAATTGACATTTTATTAAATAAAATGAAAGAATAGTGGCATCCAACATTTAATGTGGAAAAAGGAAAAACATTTAACATTATAAAAGCATCAACATCACTGACATTTCTTTTAATTGAAATTTTATTTGAAGAGATTATTTTAATCTATAAGTTTTTCAATGGTGGAATACAAACAAGTGCTACATAGTAGCAAGTATCTACCGCTTAGTTTAAACATAGTTAAATTAAAGTAAAAACTAGCAATTGTACCGAGAGGTGCAAAGGAACAACGAAGGAAAAGAAGAATTGGGAAAATCATCTCACCACATATAAATCCTGAACCTGAATGCATGTGCATGAGGTCTGCCAAAATTTGCAATACGATTTTCACGAACTCACTGGCGAAAGAGCTTGATCAATATCTTATGTCCATAGCAAAGTTCCTCACTTTAAGATGAGTAATTGAAATCAGTGCAACAAAAAGAGGAGCAAATGAAGGTTTGAGGTGTAAGGTTATAAGATTTTCACGGACTCAATGGCGAAAGAGCTAGGTAAGTTCAAGAACTTGTGTCTAGAGTAAAGCTTATGGTTTTGCTTTTTCTAACTTATGTCAGTTAAGCAAAAGGAGGAGAAAACAAAGGATAGAGTTGCAAGGCCATAAGATTTGCTTGAGCTCATCATAGGAAGTGTGTGAAGAAAAACATTGATGTTTAAAGTAAATCTCTAGTCTTGTTTTTTGTGATCCAAATCTAGTAAACAAAGTTCGAGTTGCAAGGCCACAAGATTTTCTAAAACTCAGCAATGAAAGATATTTTCAAAAAGAATTTACATCCGAAGTAGAACTCCCCGTCTTAAATTGTGTATTTCAAGTCGGTTAAGGGACATAAGTATCAGATAAAGCTTCAAGTTGCAGGATTTCCACTATTTAGAGTGCCATGTCGAGAACCCCGACATCAATGTTGATCTTGGCTTGTGGGCGCTTGAAGCCCTGTTGGAACTAGGGGATTCCCATCAGAAGTGGGACAATGATCCTCGTCTTGGGATTTGTGTCCAGTAACAAAAAGACAAGTCGTCAGACATCAAGAGAAAACCAAGACAGACATTCTTTATAGTGCCACATGTAAAAAAATGGTATGATGCAGGAAGACGAAAATGGATGCATCTTATTAGCGTGGATAAATTTTTTTTACACAACCCAACCTTGTAGAGAGACACCTTCGATGTAATTACAATATAGAGCAATCAAATATTGATCTAATAATTCCACTTTGACTTTTATACTTTGTCAAAATACATGCTTTATAGTTTGATTTGATTTTCATTCAATATACAAAGACATCAATTTTTCCCAGTATATTATATAATTTTTTTATTAAAAAATATGGCAAATAGTGATAATAATCACATCACAAGACATTCCTCTGATAGAAGTGGATGGCTTCCCACTTCAAATGTGCCCATAATGATAAAATCCATTCAATTTATATCAGATTGTGATAATCGTTCACTTTTTTTCCAATAATATGTTAACATTGTTGAATTGAGGCTTTTGTGATCCATATCGTTTAAGAGAGAATTTTTTCGGCGTAAATCACATGATATTTCATTTGTCGACGCATTTCGAACCAACCAGTGTTGTTCATCATCAGGACAAGTTGAAGAATCAGATCTAAACTGCATGTTAAATAGATAGAGCAGAACATCCAACGACTATAATTTTTTACCAGGCAACGGCTAAATTAACTTAACAAACGGCTATATTAGACCAAGAAACGGCTAGTTTGACCTGGCTTAAGGAAGAGGGGCAAAATATTTTTAAAAAAGTTAAAGATTTCAATAATTATTAAATTATTGGTTAGAAAGTAAATGAGAACTATGAATTTATATAAAAGGTATTAAAAATTCTATATTTCTTTTACTTTTTATTATAAAAGATTTTGTATAAATAATCAAAATAAATAAAATAAATTAACAATTTAGAAAATCTATAAAAAATTCTAAATCTTTAAATATATTAATTGGTTTATTTTATTATTAAAATTGTTTTATAATCATTGTAGAATTGAGGATTCTGTGATCCATCATAATTGTAAAAAGAGCTTCAGCATAAATCACATCAAAAAGATCATTGTTGACGCGTTTCGAACCAACCAGTGTGGTTCATCGTCAGGACGAGTTGAAGGAACAGATCAGGCCTAGCAAGCTAAATATATTGAGCAGAGACTCCAACGGCTACCTAACGGCTATATTTGACTTGGACCTAGGTCATAATTATATTATTAATAAAATTAATCTAATTATCATTTTTCATAATATTAAGGTAATAATATAATATTTTAATTCCTTGAAATAAGAGAAATTAGGTTATATTGGTAAATATAATCTGATTATTAAATATAATATTTTTAAGAGCTGATATTATTAAAAGAAAATTATTTGATTAAATAAATTAAAGGTTATTAAAAAAAAAAATTTATTTTACTATTGTATTAATAATTTTGAAAGAATAATTTAGGTTATATATTATTAAATCTAGTCCTATAATATTATATTTCTATAGATAAGAGATATTAGGAATAAAAATAGATGAGCGAATATTAAAGGAATTTTAATTTGCTTGAATAACTGAATATTAATGGGTATTTAAAAATTATTTCCTTAGAAAGAAATAGTTTTAAGTTATATAAGTAACTGTATAATCATCTTAAGTTAATATTATATATGATAAATCTATATAAGTTATCATTATACTACTTAACTAGATCCAATACTACATCATAATTTGGATATACTAAGCACATTAACCTAATGACTTAAAAATAATCTTCTAAGACCGGAAAAAGGAACTATATCAGGGAAAAAAAATAAATTCGATTAATACTTAAAACGAAAAAAAAAGGCCCTCAATAGATACTGGAGGAATCAAAAAAGAGAAGAACAGAACGCTGTCAACAAGAAATATACTCTAAAGGACTAAACCAAACACACACAGATAAAGCACCTAGGATGACCAGAGGGGCAGGGGAGGGGAAAGAAACCCTAAGACGACAGGGCAGGGATCCAACTTCTACTTACCTTCCAACCATCATCTCTGTTGAGATTGATGGGTCTTCGCTCAATTTCAATAGCTTCCCTTAACTTGCGATGATGGTATCGATCTACCCTCGCAATGACTTTGGCCTCCTCTACGCAGACATGATGCTTAGTCTTGTCCGCATGCTCAGCTAAAGCTGAGGACTTAGTTCTACCATGCCTCAGGTCCGCTGCATGCTCACAAATTCTCTGGTGGATGGAGTGCCCTGTTTCTCCTATATAGGGTGTCCCACAAGAGCAAGGAATCAGATAAACACCCTTCATGTCTTTGGGGTTAACTGGATCCTTCACAGACCGAAGGGAATTACGAATGGTTTTGAGGGGCCTGAAGGTTGAGGGAATATCAAACTTTCTAAGGATCCGAGCAATCCTATCCGTGGTCCCTTCGATATAAGGAAGATGGACACCTAGATGACGCTCCTTAGGCTCTTTCTTAATAAACGCTTTTTTGGAAGCTGTAAGGAAAGCCTTCTGACCAAGGTGCCTACTATATCCGTTATTCACAAAGACATCAAGGAGGTGGGTTCTTTCTCTATCCAGGTTTTCATTATCCGAAATCCTGAGGGCACGCGTAGCCAAGGTGTTAAGAACACCCATCTTTTGAGCAGGGAAATGATGGGAATCAGCGTGAAGATACTGCTCTGTGTGCGTCTTCTTATGGAACACTGCGTGGGAGAGAGAACCGTCCTTCTTCCTAGAAATGAGAATATCCAGGAAAGGAAGGCTGCCATTAACTTCCTTTTCCATGGTGAACTTAATAGCTGAGGACTGGTTGTTGAGGTGATCCAGGAAACGATCCAGCTCCTCATGGCCATGGGGCCAGATGACATTAGTGTCATCTACATATCTTTTCCACAACTTTGGAAGGAGACGGGCCGAGGCAAGAGCCTTGGCTTCGAAATCTTCCATAAAAAGATTCGCTACGATCGGGGAGAGGGGGGAACCCATGGCAACGCCACAGGTCTGCTCGAAGAACTCCCCTTCAAAACAGAAGAATGTGGAAGTGAGACATACCTCAACCAGATGTGCGGTGTCCGGATCTGTTAGGCGATATATCACTTCCATGGCCTCTTTAATAGGAATGCACGTGTACAAGGAGACCACATCGAAGCTGACAAGAATGTCCTCGGGGTCCAGCCTAATATCCTTGAGATCCATGATGAAGGAAGCAGAGTCCTTCACGAAGGACTCCGTGCGGCCAACAAGAGGCTTCAGCTTAAGAGCCAAAAATTTGGCTAGAAGGTAGGTTGGACCCTCGATGGTGTTGACAATGGGCCTCAGAGGGACCCCATCCTTGTGAATTTTAGGCACCCCATATATTCTAGGAGCGATGGGATTGCTCTCAATGAGCTTACGGGATAGGGCACCCACCGAGCTGCTAGACTTGATAGCGTGAGCAACCGTCTTAGAGATTTTCTTCAGGGGGTTCTTGGCAAGTTTTTTGTAACTGCCACTGTTGTGAAGATGATCTAACATCTTCTTACGGTAGTCATCTTTGTTGAGGATGACCGTGGCCCCTCCTTTGTCCGCTTTAAGGACCACAATATCTTCATTCTGATTTAAGGACTTTAAGGAATCGAACTCCTCTTTGCAGAGGTTCCTTCGAGGAGGTTTAGCCTTCCTAAGAACCACAGCACAATCTTATCTAATGGTGTCCTTAATATTATCAGGCAGATCTCTAATTCCGTGCTCCACGTCACAAATAATGTCATCTACAGGGATTTTTCTAGGGGCAAGGGCAAAGTTTAAGCCCTTGCTTAAAAGACCAAAGACGGATGGGGAAAAGGAATAGCTTGAAAGATTAACAACCTTACTATTCCGCGAAGATGAGGGAAGAGGGACCTTTTTGACGAGGCCCTCCTGCCCATTAAAGGAGCACTAATAAGCGTGTTTTTCAAAGTATTGAAGGATTTCTAGGCAACTTCATCTAAAATGAAAGGGATCCCCTTCTTAAGTAGGTGAGTAAAACCCTTGGCGAGTTCAACATAGTTAGGAACAAATCAACGAAGAAAGTTAGAATTTCCTTGCAGGATTTGCAATTGAAGCAAAGAGGTAGGGGGGGTATGTTCACAATAGCCTCAAATTTTAAAGGATCAATTTAGATACCTTCATGGGACACAACAAAACCCAAGTGTCTGCCATATTCAACACAAAAAATGCACTTGTGCGGATTAAGACAGATGTTATAATATCGACATCGTAGAAAAATGGATCTTAAGTGGCTCGGATGGTCATGACGCTTAGCAGAATGGATTGGTAATTCGTCAAGGTAAGGTTGAACAATGTGACGAATATCATGAAACACATAAGACATTACTCTCTGGAAGGTAGCGCCTACATTTTTTAATCTGAAAGGAAGCTTCTTATAGGAAAAAGTGCCCCGCAGATAGATAAAGGTCGTCTTATGTTGATCAATAAGTGAGATGTTGATCTGATTGTAGCCATATGTTATAATATTGACATCGCATAAAAATGGATCTTAAGTGGTTTGGATGGTCATGACGCTTAGTAGAATGGGTTGGTAAGTCGTCAAGGTAAGGTTGAACAATGTGACGAATACCATGAAACGCATAAGACAATGCTCTCTGGAAGGTAGCGTCAGCATTTTTTAAGCCGAAAGGAAGCTTCTTATAGGAAAAAGTGCCCCACAGATAGATAAAGGTTGTCTTATGTTTATTAGTAGGTGAGATGTTGATCTGGTTGTAGCTAAAAAGAGCCATCCATAAATGAGAAAAACTCTTTTGGACATGCGTGATTGATGTCGCGGTAATCAACATAGACGCAAATCGTCCCCTTCTTTTTATCAACAAGGACAATGTTAGACACCCAATTTGTTAGTGGGATGGGATAGATAAAACCATCTTTTAATATCTTTCCACTTTCGCCTTAATAGCAGCAACCTTCCAAGGATGCATAGGATGAATCCAGATAGGTGGGTATTTCATGAACCACAATTTCTGGATCAATACCAAGAATTTACTCGTATGACCATGTGAAGACATATTGAAATTATTTGAAAAGTTTAGTGTAAACCCTGATCTCATCGGGAGAATAGGAAACCCTAATATGAATGTTCTCAACAATTCCAGGTTTAATGGAAATGTCAAGAGGCAAGGTTGTTGATCCAGGAAGATCTCGAGACACCAAGGGAATGGATAAAGGCTTGGAATTCAAAATGGCTAAAAGGAGAATTTGATGGCATCAGTTGAAAGGGCTCATCTTCTTGATCACGGTGGTGCAAACATTTTGTCAATTCGAGCTCGTATGCAAAAGATAAAGCTCTTCAAAGATTGGTATGACAGAGGAAAAATGGGGCCCACAGTGCACCACATGGCATCCTAGTCAACACGTGGGACCCACATGGTAGCGACTAAACCATTGACACATGGCAAATTGGAATTTGCTCCTAGCCCTGCACAAAAGGACAATATATATATATATATATATATATACAACAAAAAGTGAAAAAATTCATATATATAGTCAAAATAAATAATTAAAACAAAATTAAAAAAAAAAACACAAACTTCAACGTGGATAACAAAAAGGTTAAAAAAAAAGGGTTATAACCATAAACCAATGACCTCTATATTATAGTTCATAACCTTATCCCCAAACCAAAACACATGTGGTTATAAACTGGTGGACGTATATGGTTTAACCATATACCATATAAGGTTATGGTGGTTATGGTGGCCAATGTATGGAGGCAAACGTGTGGTGGTTATAACAAGTTTGAAACCCAACCAACGTATGCCCTTATCCCATTGCAACGTATATAATAAAGAAGTAAAGAAACGGTGGGAGATATGGTAGGTGGGGGCAGCCACGTGGTGGTCTCGCCGTCCCCTCACATAACCAACATACAACCAAGTTAATACATGCTCTGTAGGGTGGGTGAGTGCGGTCCTGTGGAGTACGGGCCCACTCCCCAATCAAAGTCAACAAACATATATTTTATATATTTTTTTGGACATACGGTTGGTAAATGGTTATGTAAAAAAGGGGTTTGATAAATATAAATCGTAACAATATTATGGTTAAGTCTGCCCTCAAGATTATAAAAACTCATTTTTTAACCATTACAAAGGTGGAGAACAGTCCATGCATGAAAACCGAGACAGGAGCGGCACAATTTTCGAGACGTTTTATTAATTTTTTAATGCGGAAACCATGAATTTTGTAGGAGGGCAAAATTGTCAACTTCTCAGAAATTGAAAAATTTTATATGTATTTTACACTTGTCATCGCCACAAACACGATGGCACTATCCGTTTTTCAATCTGAGGTTTGCATCTTCAAGTCCATTCCAGAATGCTCGCGGAACCATGATTTCAGCAAAAAACAAGCAGTAGAAGCATGAGCCATGAAATTTTCCCACGGAGGTAAAATTTCACTTTGTCAAAATATGGTCAAGTTTATACTTGTTTTTCATGGTTTTCCACAGGGATCCTAATGGTGAAATCAGATTTGACATTTGGGTAGTGGATTTTCAGCTCATCCCTGAAACAGAATCTTTGAGGAATCCCGAGGGAATCTAAAAGATTCCTTGTGCTCCGAATTTTCAAATTCTTAGAATTCGGATTTTGGACAGTCTTTTCAGCACTACTCAATGCCACAAATTTTTGATGGTGTATTCAGATTTGTCTTTCTCTCATTTCTTCTTTTAGTCACTTTTTTAAGTGCCAGTGCAGATGTCCATCTTCATGTTCGAATAGTCTTCTTCTTGTGATCAATGATGTGAGATCGATGTTTCAGCAAGCTTCAGCACTTTGACAACCTTTGCTTCAGGTCGCCTACACCATCTTGACACCGGGGCCTGGAGACGTAGTCTCTCCTGGACGAACTCCGTTATCAATGCCTTTTGTTTTCATGTGCTAATGATTGTTATATTCCTCTTCATTATAGTCTGTAGCTGCATTTGTTAATGTTCTTTTAAAAGAAATTTTATCTTATCACAAAAGTAAAAGGTCTTGGAAGGGTCCTTCTTCACACCCAGACCTGGATCAGTTCTAGTCATTTTTCCCATATTACCCTCAGACAGGACTTCATGCACCAAAACAGGTGTTTGAAGTGGATGTGTTGGGCAACGAGAAACAAATGCTTCAAGACACGATGACATCTCACAGAGGCTGGGAAGAAATGAAGAACGATGATGGAGGTTGTTCCAAGGAGTTTCATCCAGAGACATAACCTTAAAGATACTCTTGTCAGTTGGGAATGCCTCATCCAAAGGATTTGGAGAATCCCATGAACCAAGCCAAGCAGATGGAACATAAGTATCGAGGTTCAAACTAAAAATAGCGTGACTTTTTGAAGCAGCCGTTGAAGCCAAGATAATTTCTTGATAGTGTTTCTCTAACAGACTTAACAACATAGAATCACCAAATGAAACAATTTGATCTCGAGTTAGAATAATCCAAGGATCTATAGAGACCGATATCATATTGACCAAAGTGGCATTTAGAGGTGGGAGAGTAAAAGTACCCATTAAAGAAGAAACTTTGAAAAGACCTGCCCCCACACTCTCATAAGGAATTTTGGTATTTCTCACATATGGGACATTGCCATTCAATGAACTGAAAGAGAAAAAGGACAGTTGGTCGATGGTGACAATTTTCCTTCATGAGGAAAGCAAAGCACCCGAAACAAATAAGAAACCACACAAAACATAGTGTGGGTCCAACTTCACTTGAGAAGAAGGTTGTAATTGAGACTCACGTCTACAACTTCCATTTCTAGCCTAATGGTCTTTCCTTCCAACGTGATCGACAAGTTTGTGAGAATACCATATGGACAGGAGCCTTTTCCATCAAAGGCCTTCAAAGTGTTTAGGGATTGATTGAGAGGAGGAGAGCCAATGGTATTCCAACATGAAACAGACATGATGCAGGTGGAAACACCTTCATCAATAATAGCTTGATGAATCATCCTTCCTTTAATGATAACTTGAATAAGAAAAGCAATCTGATGACGAAGACGAGGAACATGGTTTTCAATATCAAAGGTAATTAAACTTGAATTGGCTGGACCAATAGCACCTATAGAAGACAACAATGATTTCTGCTACATTGGACATGCTTGGAAAACTTCCAAAGAAGACATTGTTGAAGGTGCTTGCGCTAAATATTTAACAATATTATAATTTTGTGCAACTCTAGCATTCAGATTATAAGATGATTTCAAAAGTACACCCTTGGGAGGTGGTCAGATTACAGACTCATTGTTAGGATACTCAATATGGAGCTAACCAGAACTGGATGGAGTGGAAGTAGAAGTTATATCAGTGAATTCTTTCTCCACCATCTTCTTTTGTGGGGTTTGATAGTCCTTTGTTCAAGTAGCAATCGAAATAGGCGATGAACCTTGCATCATGAAAACTTGGGAACCAGAGGAGGGAGAGGATTGCAATAGATATACCAACTACATCTGCTGAGATGTAAAAGGTTCTTTGAAAAAAACTAGAGTCCCTTTTAATAAGAGGTTAAATTCAGAATGTTGTTGACAATCCTTGGTACAATGGTATTCCTCACAGATGTGGCAGAGATATTTCGGCTTTCATTTAGAAGCATCATCAACAGATGGTTCGGGTGGATCTCGTTTCGAGGTATCGATTCTGGCTTTACCTTTACCCTTTTTCTTACCTTTTGAGGACTTATCTGTTGCGGTAGACTGAACTGTATGTACCTAGGAGGTTTAACTAAGATTTGATGGATTTTTTGAAGGATTATTGGAACTAGTGCTTAAAACAGATTTTTGCTTCGAAAGAAGTCTTAGTGGAAGTTTGAGACACTGAACCAATTACACCATCATGAGGTTGCACATCGGGAGATGTTGAGGCTGATGGATCCGAAGATGGTCTTGGAGCATGAGCAACATCTCATATAATGTGTCATATTGGGAATAGACTAAGTCTATATACTAAGCACATGCAATAGCTTGGTCCTAGCTAACACATCCACCCATTGCTATATCTACAACAATTTTGTTTACAAATGATTTTGTGAACCATTTGGTTAACAACTCATCAGGAATATTGAATTTGATGAGGTGACATTGACGTCTCTATTCATGGATATTATCATAAATGTGGCTCGTATTATCTTGCTTCAGGGATGTGAGAAAATGAGTGCCAGTTTCATACCAAAGTGAAAATTTTGGAAGTGGGTGAGGAAGGCCATTGCTAAAGAGTTGAAGTCAACATAAGTAGCTCCAGGCAACTTGATATACCATTTTGTGGAAGCACCTGTTAAGGTTCTATGATAGAGGCAGAGACAGATAGAATTGTCAACATATGAATTTGAAGAGAACCATAAGTGATATGTCATCACATGGGCTTGCAAGTCCTCTTTAGACTTTCCTTCGAATTTAGGGCAATCGCTTGGAATTTTAGTGGGAATTGGAGGCCAGTAAGGCAAATGAAATATAGGATCATTTGTGAGCCCCAAGACATTAGGCAGTTCCAACCTAGCCAAGAAGGGAAATTGTGGATTGAATGGCATGTAGGGCCTTTGAGGAGGCCCGAATTGCGGGTTCCAACCTTGCTAGTAAGGATTCTTCCCCCACAGTGGAGGATTTTGACCATACAGGATTTGATTTTCCCCCATTGAGGGTTACCTTAACCATAAGGTGGATTTTGTCCAGGGTAGGTTTGATATTGACCTACCATAGGTTGTTGATAATCTTTACATGTGACATTCGGATTGTAAGGTTGTTGGACCTGTTGACCCTGGACTGTTGAAAATGCAACAAGATGATGGAGCTTAGTGAAAAGAAGTCGCCTTCACTAAGTGTGCCCAGAGGCTATTTTTGGCACAAGGTCTATTTTTAGACTATGTCTATTTTTAAACATATGGATCATGGTCTATGAGTTGCAGGATGTTATTTATGGATGATTGGTCATGTTGGTAAAAATAGATGGACTTCTATTTTTAGACATATGGGCGGAGTCTATTTTTAGATTGCCAGTCTAAATATAGAACAGTCGAATATTATTAGCTCTTAATAATATTTAGACTATAAACATTATCTTAT
>APFE030986789.1:0-16037 GCA_000404065.3 Pinus taeda
GAATTAAAATTATTAATATAGTAATAACAATTATTAGATAATGATAATGAATAGTATAATATTGTTACAAAATAGTAAAACATAATAGTACAATATAAAAAATAAAAAAAACAAACAATACAGTGATAAAATTATTAATATAGTAATAAGATGAATTAAAATTATTAATATTGTAATAACATGAATTATATAATGATAATGATTAGTATAATAGTGTTACAAATTAGTAGAACATAAAACATAAAACAAACAAACGTTATCGTAAAAACATGAGTTAAAATTATTAATATAGTAATAACATGAATTAAATAATGATAATAATTAATATAATAGTGTTACAATATAGTAAAACCTAAAACATAAAACAAACAAACAATATAGTAATAACATGAATTAAAAATATTAATACAGTAATATCATGAATTAAATAATGATAATGATTTGTATAATAGTGTTACAAAATTGTGCTACAAAATAATAAAGCATAAAACATAAAACAAACAAACAATATAATAGTAACGTGAATTAAAATTATTAATATAGTAATAAGATGAATTAAATAATGATAATGATTAGTATAATAGTGTTACAAAATAGCGTTACAAAATACTAAAACATAAAACATAAAACAAACAAACAATCAATATAGTAATAACTTGAATTGAAATTATTAATAAGGCAATAACATGAATTAAATAATGATAATGATTAGTATAATAGTGTTACAAAATAGTAAAACATAAAACATAAAAAGAAACAAGCAATATAGTAATAACAATTACCAAATAATAATAATGATTAGTGTAATGGTGTTACAAAATAGTAAAGCATAAAACATAAAACAAACAAACGATAACATGATTAGTGTAATGGTGTTAAAAAATAGTAAAACGTAAAACATAAAACAAACAAACTGTATAGTAATAACATGAATTAAAATTATTAATATAGTAATAACATGAGTTAAATAATGATAATGATTAGTATAATAGTGTTACAAAATAGTAAAACATAAAACAAAAAACGAATAAACAATATAGTAATAACATGAATTAAATAATTATAATGATTAGTATAATAGTGTTACACAATAGTATTACAATATAGTAAAACATAAAACATAAAACAAACAAACAATATAGCAATAAGATGAATTAAAATTAGTAATATAGTAATAACATGAATTAATAACTATAATGATTAGTATGATAGTGTTACAATATAGTAAAATACAAAACATAAAAGAAACACACAATATAGTAATAACATGAATTAAAATTATTAATATTGTAATAACATGAATTATATAATGATAATGACTAGTATAATATTGTTACATAATATTAAAACATAAAACATAAAACAAACAAACAACATAGTAGTAACATGAATTAAAATTATTATTATAGTAATAATATCAATTAAATAATTACAATTATTAGTATAATAGTGTTACAAAATAGTGCTACATAATAGTAAAACATAAAACATAAAACATAAAACAAGCAAACAATATAGTAGTAACATGAATTAAATAATTTTAATGATTAGTATAATAATCTTACAAAATAGTGCTAAAAAATATTAAAGCATAAAACATAAATATTGTTTCAAAATAGTGTTACAATATAGTAAAACATAAAACAGACAAACTAACAAACAATATAGTAATAACAAGAATTAAATAAAGATAATGATTAGTATAGTAGTGTTACAAAATAGTACAACATAAAACAAACAAACAATATAGTAATAACATGAATTAAAATTATTAAGATAATAATAACATGAGTTAAATAATGATAATGATTAGTATAATAGTGTTACAAAATAGTAAAACATAAAAATAAAAAAAACAAACAAACAAAATAGTAATAACATGAACTAAATAATTATAATGATTAGTATAATAGTGTTACACAATAGCGTTACAATATAGTAAAAAATAAAACATAAAACAAACAAACAATATAGTAATAAGATGAATTAAAATTATTAATATAGTAATAACATGAATTAGTAATTATAATGTTTAGTATGATAGTGTTGCCTTATAGTAAAATATAAAACATAAAACAAACACACAATATAGTAATAACATGAATTAAAATTATTAATATAGTAATAAGATGGATTAAAATTATTAATATAGTAGTAACACGAATTAAATAATGATAAAGATTAGTATAATAGTGTTACAAAATAGTAAAACATAAAACATAAAACAAACAAACTATATAGGAATAACATGAGTTAAATAATGATAATGATTAGTATAATAGTGTTACAAAATAGTAAAACATAAAAAAAAACAAACAATATAGTAATATCATGAACTAAATAATTATAATGATTAGTATAATAGTGTTACACAATAGTGTTACAAAATAGTAAAACATAAAACATAAAACAAACAAACAATATAGTAATAAGATGAATTATAATTATTAATATAGTAATAACATGAATTAAAATTATTAATAAAGTAATAACATGAACTAAATAATGATAAGTGTTAGTATAATAGTGTTACAAAGTAGTAAAATATAAAACATAGAACAAGCAAACAGTGTAGTAATAAAATTGAAACTAGTAATATAGTAATAACGTGAGTAAAATAATGATGATCATTAGTATAATAGTTTTACAATATAGTAAAACATAAAATAAATGAACAATATAGCAATAACATGAATTAAAATTATTATTATAGTAATAACATGAATTAAATAATGATAATGATTATTATAATAGTCTTACAAAATAGTAAAACATAAAACATAAAATAAACAAACAATATAGCAATAATATGAATTAAAATTATTAATATAGTGGCAACATGATGTAATGCCTCAGAACTGATGTAAATATTTAATTTGTACTGTGGTAAATGGAAGACTACTGAAATATTATTAACAGTTGAAATTTAATAATATTATTTTCTTTTGTTTAAGTAATGTTTCTTTAAAAGTTGGAAATTCCCACGAAAAGGGAAGGCGAGACTGTTGTGGAATTCCCAAACCCTAACCATCTTTCCTTAACTGGAAGGGGTTTCCAGAGAAAAAGGAAAAAGGAAAGGAGAACGGGGGGATCATTGTGCTGTAGAGACAGACATGGAAGGGAGAAGGAGAAGATGGCTAAGTCTGGTGAGGACCAGATATCCAGGCACAGAGTGCAGACAACTTGCTGACAGACAGTGGTCCTGCAAGAAGCACGGGGGGAGATTCGGTACCTGTAGAAAGAATCTCGCAGATGGGAGGAAAATTAGAAGCAATTCGAAAGAGGTAATCTCGATTTCAGGGAGAGAAACAAGGTATTCGAAAAGACCAGGTAAGCAACTGAACTCTGTAGAATATTATTTTTTTTTAACAGAGGAAAAAAAAAAGAATGAGCAGTAAATGGTAGATGAGATGAATTGCATGACTTTGTTCATTATTAAAAAAAATTGTACAGTGTACTGTGGTTTAACTAGCATGGTATATAGCATACTCTGTTAAAGAATAAAACATAGAAAAGAAAAGAAAAAAAGAAACAGTCTTGGAGTACAAAGGCACAACAACAAATTAAATTGCTATTCACTAGAATTTACGTTTCATTAACATTGCAAGAGTTACTTCTAGAAAACATAGTAACCCTGGCTATAGTAAGTCAAAATTGTACAACCAGAAAACAATGGAAGTAATATGAACCAGAGGACCTTGTTATGGTCTTCCTGATATAAAGGGAAAGAACTGTATTTTATGATACGGCTAGTGGATGGAACATTCGCGAAACAAGAAAACCCTTCAGACTCGTACCTTTAATTATCTATGGAGTGAATCATTGGAGAAGTCATTCAACCTTACCAAACCAACCGAGATAACTGTACACTCATGTAAAGAAAAGGGTGAAGCAATTCATAGAAATAATCCATAAGAAAACAGGTTATTAACAGGGGTAAGTATTCTCGCCTGAGCAGGAGAACCATCATTCTCGTCCAAGAACAGTAGACAGCCAAAACCATAAGGGTATTCCCTTCAAAACTCAACTGGGCAAGTTGATTAGTTAGAGTTCTAGACATCAAGTCACGAGAACTCGGGATTTTAATCCAGTATCCAGGACACTGGTTTAACCAGGATATTATTTTAATAAAAATTAGCAACATAAGAAATCAAATGCACTCATAACCGAACTATTTCCTTTATGTGGCACCCAGAAGCACGAAAATTCCCTAAGCTAAGTCAGGAAATAGTCATGATTGGTATTCTGTTAGGAAAGACTTCAAATATTGTAAATACGGTAAGGAATTAAGAAAACCAAAGACCTGGTAATCATTTCAAATTAAGCCTAATTAATAATTGTAGAATGTAGACAAGACAGTCACGAAGAAAGATTAACAGCATAAATATCTATATAAATATGTACAGTGTTCAACATATATGACTGCCGCGACATAGCCGAAACAAACCACTGGAAACACAAATGCAACGAGAAGTTCGGCACAACCGAGTTCCGCATTTTACATGCAATCACATTATAGACAATCACTGTATTGTTTAGTAGGGTCCTTCCCCTCTAATCAAGATTTATTTGTCTATAGAAGGGAAAATATCAAAACATAACAGTAAAATAACTTAACGGCGGTAAATACAATGTTGTTTGAGGAAATTACTCCGGGTAGTCCCATTCCAGGACCGCCGAGAGCCTCAAACTAAAACCGTATTTCAGTTCACTGCTACCCTGGACTATGCCGAGGACCTTAATACTTATTACAGAGGATTGCATGTCTGGTGCAAAGGGAATCAAACAAAGATAAGCTAATTGTATCATTGAATCTGAGAACCTCAGAGAAACCTCCACTGCTGACCAGAATTCTCTCGCGCATGAAAAGCTTACCCAGAACCAAAGAAAACGCTTGCAAAAATAGTTGTACGGACACTATAATGATGAGCCTCGACCTCGTTACCTCCCTCCTGCAAACACAAAACAAAAACGGAGATTAGAACCCGAATTAATATGGAAGCAATCAACTGTAAAAAAAAGTATATGATTGTGATAAGCAATAGCAGGGAACGAAACCTGGTATGAGCACGAACCATCTAGATACCAAGGGTGGGCTCAGGTAGCACAAAAAAATCCTCCTGCGGACATCTGTTACAGGAAGGGCTCGCAGAGAGAAGGAGGGAAACAATGAACCAAACCAACGAGAAAAGTAAAGGTTGAACGAGGCATAAACCCGATATGGTGGTGGAGTAATCCTCAAATCGGTTCTAGGTCGTCGGATTTGGAACCCTCATTCTTAATCATCGATGGAGTGGGAAGTCCAAGGTTGTAGTGGGAAGCCCAAGGTTGTAGAACCCAAGCCTCACCTACTGGCCATGTCAGTCTGAATGATCACATAGTTAATGTCGTGTATTAACATTAGATTTATTTGAAAGATTTACATTGTAATATCTACAGGCTATGGTACCCAGATGTAAACTCATAAATTATTTGCCGGCGGTGGGAGTATGTAAAATAAATGCAGTTAAACAATAATCACATGGGTGCATCGCACTGTCATTATGACACGTAAGTTGGCATTATTAATTTTTTTTTTTACTGTATATTTGGAATGGAGTGTTACAAGTGGTATCAGAGCCAAGTTTTCAAAACTGTGGTCTCTGGAAGATAAATGGTTCAAATAGATTCATTTTATGTTATCTCCATAAATCAAAACAAAAAAAGAAAAAAAATATTATAAGTTTGTTGTGCTAATTATTTCCTCTGACCATGTTCTTAAGAAGAAACAGGGGACAGTCAATATGAGAAGGGCAGGCAGCGGACCCCATGGATTCGTAGTTGGTCAGGGACCAGCCATAAGCCCCAGAAGAAACCTGGAGTTATGGGTACAGATTGGGGAAGGCACTCGAAATATGAACCATTCGATACTAGAAACAGTACAAGAACTGAGGAATGAAATAGCACGATTACGAGAAGATGACGCTAGAATAACCATGGAACATGAAAGAATTTTAAAGAGTTTATCAGACAAACAGAACCAAAAATTTCCAAATCCTAATGCTGAACATCAGAGAAACAAAACCTCCATACAGAACCAGAAAGATCGTAAGGAAGGAATGAAGAACAAGGGGAATGATCTGATAACGCTTCCGAGCAGCAGACATCGAAGAGGCAGTGGATTGAACTGCAAGGTGAGTTTCGAAAAATCAAACCGCCGCATTTTGATGGAGAACAAGAAGAGGCAGCAGAGGCATGGTTAATTAATATGAACAAATATTTTCAGTTGTACGAATATGATCATAACCTCAAGGCACGCTTAGCTATCTTTCAATTACAAAGGAAAGCCACCTTATGGTGGGAGGAAGTCAAAATAGTGAGAGGTGTAAATGAGCAGAATATTACCTGGGACAAATTTCAAAAATATTTTAAAGAAAGGTATCTGACAGAATGATTTTACGATGAAAAAGCAAGAGAATTTCATGATTTGCGTCTGGGATAGCAGACCATGGACGAATTTATCACTCGCTTCACCTCATTATGTACCTTATATTAAAGAATAGAAGGCTAAAGTACAAAGATTTATCAGTAGTTTACCCCTTGAATTTGACAATCCAAAGACTATGGGCGAAGTCATACGTAAGGCTAGAATTTGCTATCAGCAAAGCAAACTGAAAGGAGAAGTCGCAGGGAAAGGGAGAGCTGATAAAAGAAACAACAGATTGGCTGGAAATGGTAAAGGGAGCCATGGAGGAAGTAACAGGGGTTTTGCGAAAGGACCGAACAGCAGAAACTTTCAGAAAAATTCACTTAGGACAAGGTCAACCAATGAACCGAGAACCAATGAGCCCCCTAGTAAATTGGACTGTGAATTAACAGCAAGACCTCCCGTACAGTGTTGGGGCTGTGGCGGACCCCATTATATTAAGAACTTTCCACAACGAAAGGGAACTGAATAGATCTCCCAAATTCAAGAAGCATCGATAGTTGGTGACATGGGACGAAGTATACCCCGGATTAATGCTGCCCTGGAAGATCGTCAAGTGGAGTATCAAACGACTATGGTAGAACTCGAAGGTAAAATTTTAGACTTTTCTGTAACTATTTTAATTGACCCGAGAGCCACATTGAGTTACATTAGTCCCAAGGTGGTAGAGCACTGTAAATTGCACGCTGTAAAATTTAAGAATCCCTGGCTGGTACAGCTGGCTACAGGGGCTAAAAGGCGAGTGCTTGCTAAAATTACTGACTGTCCCTTAAAGATAGCTAGAAAACCAGTAACAATAGACTTAAATGTGCTTCCCCTAGGTTCCTACGACATTCTAATCGACATGGATTGGTTAGAAAAGCACTGGTCCCTTGTCAACTGTAAAACAAAGACTATTTATTATAGGGATGAGCTAGGAGTACAGCAGGAGATGGAGGGAATTATGTGGCCAGTACAAATTTGGCCAGTAACCGCATCTTTTTTAGCAAAATGCATCATAAAAGGGTGTCATATTTATGCCATCCAAGTAGGCTATGCGGACTCAAAAGAGAAAATAGCCTTGTTGGATAACATCCCTGTAATACAGGAATTTGTGGATGTATTTCCAGAGGATATTCATGGGTTTCCGCCTAAGAGGGACATAGACTTCACCATAAAATTGGTACCAGGGGAAGCACCAGTATCACGAGCCCCCTATCGAATGAGTGTACCTGAGTTGACAGAATTGAAAATGCAGTTACAGGAACTGCTAGATAAAAACTATATTCTCCCCAGTGTGTCCCCATGGGGAGCCCCAGTGTTATTCGTTAAGAAAAAAGATGGAACCCTTCGCATGTGTATAGACTATCGTCAGCTGAACAAACTGACCATCAAAAATAAGTTCCCTCTACCTCGAATTGATGAACTTTTTGATCAAGTGAAGGGTGCAATAGTATTTTCCAAGACTGATTTACGATCAGGTTATCACCAGATCAGGATTAAGGAAGAGGAAATCGCTAAAACAATGTTCAGAACAAGGTATGGACATTATGAATTTGTGGTGTTGCCTTTCGGGTTAACTAACGCACCTGCAACTTTCATGTGTTTGATGAACAACATATTTCATCAATATTTGGATAGATTTGTATTAATATTCATTGATGATATATTGAAATACTCCCGCACCATGAAGGAGCACAAGGAGCACCTTAGCTTGGTACTGCAAACTCTTCGGGAACATCAGTTGTATGCTAAGTTTAGCAAGTGCGACTTTTACAAGGAAGAGATACAATATTTGGGCCACATAATCACGAGGGAAGGGATTGTAATGGACCCTGAAAAGATAAGGACCATAATGGAGTGGCAGGTACCAAAAGAAGTGGCATACATTAGGTCTTTTATGGGATTGGCAGGATATTACAGACGATTTTTAGAAGGCTTCTCAAGGGTTGCCTACCCAGTCACCTCCTTACAGAAAAAGGGAAAAGCCTTCAAATGGACCCTGGAATGCCAAAACAATTTTGAGCAGCTTAAACATCTGCTCACCACGGCACCGTTTTGAGCATAGCAGACCCTAATAAAGATTATGTTGTGTGCACCGATGCAAGTAAAGAAGGTGTGGGAGGTGTGTTGATGCAAGAAGGCAAGGTAATTTCTTATGAATCCAGGAAACTCAAGGAGCATGAACAGAAGTACTCTGCCTATGATTTAGAGTTAGCTGTCGTGATACACGCATTAAATATGTGGCAACATTATCTTGTGGGAAGGAAATTCTTGCTAATGACTGAGCACCACAGTTTGACCAACAATTTTAGTCAACCCACTTTGAACACCAGACAAGCACGGTGGGTAGATTTCCTTTGCAGTTTCGACTTTGAAATTAAACATTTAAAGGGAAAAGAAAACCGGGTGGCTGATGCCTTAGCTCGAAAGGTCCACTGTTTGTATGAAGTTTCCTATAGTAATTGGAAAAGCCCCTTCGAGGAAATGATAAAAAGGACAGCAAAACAAGATGTTATGTACTAGCAAATAAAACAGCAAGTACAACATCTTAAAAATGAGAAAAATCAGCAAGGATATGAAATAGATAACGTTGGAATATTGTACTACAAAAAAAGGATATATGTACCTGATCAAACCAATATTAAAAAATTGATTCTCGATGAATTCCATATCAGCCACTATGTCGGACGCCCTGGATATCAAAAAATGATCACTGCAATTCGTAAAGAGTACGATTGGCCAGGAATGAAAAAGAATGTGGCTGAGTATTTGGAATGGTGTTTGGAGTGTCAACAAATTAAGGCGGAGCATCAACATCCAGCGGGGTTACTGCAACCATTACCCATTCTGGAATGGAAATGGGAAACCATTTCTATGGACTTTATAACAGGACTGCCTAGGACGAAGAACAACAACGATTCTATTATGGTGGTGGTGGAGACGTTAAGCAAAGCAGCACATTTCATACCTGTGCAATCCACTTACCGAGCTGTACAGATCGCCCATATCTTCATGCAGAATGTGTTTAAATTACATGGACTTCCAAAGACGATAATTTCGGATCGTGATGTGAAGTTCACATCAGCCTTTTGGAGGACGCTCTTTATGGAATTGGGAACACAGCTGAACTTCAGTACAACGTACCATCCCCAAACTGATGGACAAACAGAGCGGGTGAACCAGGTGGTTGAAGACATGCTACGACCATATGTGATGCAACAACCAACACAATGGGAAGAGTATTTGCATTTAGTTGAATTTGCATACAATAACGGATATCATACTTCCCTACAAATGAGTCCTTTCGAAGTATTATATGGACGGAAATGCCGCACACCCTCGAGTTGGGGTGGCCCTGAGGATAAACTAAGATTGGGACTAGAGATGCTTAAGGAAATGGAGGATATGGTGAAAAGTGTACGCTCCAATTTAAAGGTCGCTCAAGATAGGCAAAACAGCTTCGCTGATCGGAAAAGGAGATTCAAAGAATACCAAGTCGGTGACCATGTTTATGTAAGAATTCAAGCCCGGAAGAGCACACTACAATGGAGTGGGTGTACCAAGTTGGCACCCTGATATTGTGGACCATTCCAAGTCTTCGCAAGAATTGGGCCAGTGGCTTATCAACTCGCCCTGCCAAGTCACATCCGAATCCACAACCTCTTCCATGTTTCTATCTTAAAAAAAATGCGTTTATGACCCCAAACATGTAATCAAATGGCAAGACATACGGGTAAGAATTAGTTCTAGTAGATCAGTTCCAAGACTTCTTTACAAGAAAACTGACTTAGAATATTTCTTGTTGCAGGTCGAACTAGAAGGCGAAATCTTGGTCAAGCCACTGAGCATTCTTGACTGGAGAGAAGTACAGTTGCGTAAGCGAGTTATTACCCAAGTTAAAGTGCAATTGCAGCACTTTGGGCCTGACGAGGCCAGTTGGGAAGACGAAGAGTTCATGAGGAAGGCTCACCCAGAGCTGTTCTTACCCAACGGACATCAGGACGATGTCCAAATTTCAGGAGGGAGAGATGTAATGCCCCAGAACTGATGTAAATATTTAATTTGTACTGTGGTAAATGGAAGACTACTGAAACATTATTAACAGTTGATATTTAATAATATTATTTTCTTTTGTTTAAGTAATGTTTCTTTAAAAGTTGGAACTTCCCAAGAAAAGGGGAAGGCCAGACAGTTGTGGAATTCCCAAACCCTGACCGTCTTTCCTTAACTCGAAGGGGTTTCCAGAGAAAAAGGAAAAAGGAAAGGAGAACAGGGGGATCAATGTGTTGTAGAGGCAGACAGGGAAGGAAGAAGGAAAAGCTGGCTAAGTTTGGTGAGGACGAGATAGCTAGGCACAGAGTGCAGACAACTTGCTAACGGACAGTGTTCCTGCAAGAAGCACGGGGGGAGATTCGGTTCTTGTAGAACGAATCTCACGGATGGGAGGCAAATTAGAAGCAATTGGAAAGAGGTAATCTCGATTTCTGGGAGAGAAACAAGGTATTCGAAAAGACAAGGTAAGCAACTGAACTCTGTAGAATATTATTTTTTTTTAACAGAGGAAAAAAAAGAATGAGCAGTAAATGGTAGATGAGATGAATTGTATGACTCTGTTCATTATTAAAAAAAATTGCACAGTGTGCTGTGGTTTAACTAGCATGGTGTATAGCATACTCTGTTAAAGAATAAAACATAGAAAAAAAAAACAGTCTTGGCGTACAAAGGCACAGCAACAAATTAAATTAATTTTCACTAGAATTTACGTTTTATCAACATTGCAAGAGTTACTTCTAGAAAACATAGTAACCCTAGCTATAGTAAGTCAAAATTGTAGAACCAGAAAACAATGGAAGTAATATGCACCAGAGGACCTTGTTATGGTCTTCCTGATATAAAGGGAAAGAATTGTATTTTATGATACGGCTAGTGAATGGAACATTCGCGAAACAATAAAACGCTTCAGACTCGTTCCTTTAATTATCTATGGAGCGAATCATTGGAGGAGCCATTCAACCTTATCGAACCAACCGAGATAACTATACTCTCATGTAAAAAAAAAGGGTGAAGCAATTCATAGAAATAATCCATAAGAAAACGAGTTATTAACAGGGGTAAGTATTCTCGCTTGAGCGGGAGAACCATCTTTCCCATCCAAGAATAGTAGACAGCCATAACCATAAGGGTATTCCCTTCAAAACTCAATTGGGAAAGTGGATTAGTTAGATTTCTAGACATCGAGTCACGAGAACTCGGGATTTTAATCCAGTAGCTAGGACACTGGTTTAACCAGGACATTATTTTAATAAAAATTAGAAACATAAGAAATCAAATGCACTCATAACCGAACTATTTCCTTTATGCGGCACCCAGAAGCACGAAAATTCCCTAAGTTGAGTTAGGAAATAGTCATGATTGGTATTCTGTTAGGAAAGACATCAAATATTGTAAATACGGTAAGGAATTAAGAAAAACAAAGACCTGGTAATCATTTCAAATTGAGCCTAATTAATAATTGCAGAATGTAGACAATACAGCCACGAAGAAAGATTAACAGCATAAATATCTATATAAATATGTACAGTGTTCAACATATATGAATGCCGCGGCATAGCCGAAACAAACCACTGGAAACACAAATGCAACGAGAAGTCTGGCACAACCTAGTTCCACATTTTACATGCAATCACATTATAGACAATCACTGTATTCTGTAGCAGGGTCCTTCCCCTCTAATCAAGAGTTATTTGTCTATAGAAGGGAAAATATCAAAACATAACAATAAAATCACTTAACGGCGGTAAATACAATGTTGTTTGAGGAAATTACTCCGAGTAGTCCAATTCCGGGACTGCCGAGAGCCTAAAACTAAAATCTATTTCAATTCACTGCTACCCTGGACTATGTCGAGGACCTTAACACTTATCAGAGAGGATTGCATGTTTGGTGCAAAGGGAATCAAACAAAGATAAGCTAATTGTAGCATTGAATCTGAGAACCTCAGAGAACCCTCCATTGCTGACCAGAATTCTCTCGCGCATGAAAAGCTTACCCAGAACCAAAGAAAACACTTGCGAAAATAGTTGTACGAATACCATAATGCTGAGCCTCGACCTCGTTACCTCCCTCCTACAAACACAAAACAAAAATGGAGATTAGAACCCGAATCAATATGGAAGCAATCAACTGTAAAAAAAAATATATGAGTGTGATAAGCAATAGCAGGGAGCGAAACCTGGTATGAGCACGAACCATCCAGATACCAAGGGTGGGCTTAGGTAGCACAAAAAAGTCCTCGAGCGGACATCTGTTACACGAAGGGCTCGCAGAGCGAAGGAGGGAAACAATGAACCAAACCAATGAGAAAAGTAAAGGATGAACGAGGCATAAACCTGATATGGCGGTGGAGTAATCCTCAAATCAGTTCCAGGCTATTGGATCTGGAATCCTCATTCTTAATCGTCGATGGACTGGGAAGTCCAAGGTCACAGTGGGAAACCCAAGGTCACAGAACCCAAGCCTCACCTGTCAGCCACGTCAGTCCAGACGATCACATAGTTAATGCCATGTATTAGCATTAGATTTATTTGAAAGATTTACATTGTAATATCTACGGGCTATGGTACCCGGATGTAAACTCATAAATTATTTGCCGGCGGTGGGAGTATGTAAAATAAATGCAGTTAAACTATAATCACATGGGTACATCGCACTGTCATTGTGACACGTCAATTGGCATTATTAATTTTTTTTTTACTATATAGTTGGAATGGAGTGTTACACATGAATTAAATAATGATATTCATTAGTATAATAGTGTTATAGAATAATGTTACAAAATAGTGTTACAATATAGTAAAACATAAAACATAAAACAAACAAACAATATAGTAATAACATGAATTAAATACTGATAATGATTAGTATAATAGTGATACAAAATAGTAAAAATAGAACATAAAACAAACAAACAATATAGTAATAACATGAATTAAATGATTATAATTATTAGTATAATAATCTTACAGAATATTGTTAAAAAATAGTAAAACATAAAACATAAAACATAAAACAAACAAACAATATAGTAATAACATGAATTAAAATTATTAATATAATAATACCATGAATTAAATAATGATAATGATTAGTATAACGGTGTTACAAATAGTAAAACAAAAAACATAAAATAGAAAACAAAAAAACAATATAGTAAGAACATGAATTAAAATTATTAATATAGTAATAACATGAATTAAGTAATTATAATGATTAGTATAATAGTATTACGAAATAGTGTTACAATATAGTAAAACATAAAATAGATAAACAATATAGTAATAACATGAATTAAATAAAGATAATGATTAGTATAATAGTGTTACAAAATAGTCAAACATAAAACAAACAAACAATATAGTAATAACATGAATTAAATAATGATGAGGATTAGTATAATAGTGTAACAATATAGTAAAACATAAAACAAACAAACAAACAAAATAGTAATAACATGTATTAAAATTATTAGTATACTAATCACATAAATTAAATAATGATAATGATTAGTATAATAGTGTAACAATATAGTAAAACATAAAACGTAAAATTAACAAACAATATAGTAATAACATGAATTAAAATTATTAGTATAGTAATCACATGAATTAAATAATGATAATGATTAGTATAGTAGTGTTACAAATTAGTAGAACATAAAACATAAAACAAACAAACATTATAGTAACAACATGAGTTAAAATTATTAATATAGTAATAACTGAATTAAATAATGATAATGATTAATATAATAGTGTTACAATATAGTAAAACATAAAAGAAACAAGCAATATAGTAATAACGTGAATTAAAATTATTAATACAGTAATAACACGAACTAAATAATGATAATGATTTGTATAATAGCGTTACAAAATAGTGCTACAAAATACTAAAACATAAAACATAAAACAAACAAACAATATAACAATAGAATTCAAACATCGCTCAACCAAACATCCCTCAACCCTCCAAACCTTTATGTTTTTTCTAGAGATGTAGAATTCAGCACATCACTTGACTCAAATATTTTCCTTTGTTCCCTCGATCCTTCGTCCCCTCGATCCTTTGTCCCCTTGATCTTCGATCTTTGGTTCCCTTGATCTTTGATTTTTGGTGTAATGAAAGTCATTACCCCAAATCATTAAGCAGGTTGTAGGGGTAACAGTTTCAACCACCCTTTCTGTATTAAATTCTACGATTTTGGATTTCATCACCAACTAGTGTTTTCGGTAGGGAAAGTTATTGTTTGTGTGTGGTTTGAACTATTAGATTTTTTACGTGTGTGATTCAATTGTTTGATTCTTTACAGACTTTAGGTGGTTTTATTGAGATTTTCTTTGTTTGCGTGTGAATAATTAAATATTTAATCGTGGCTAAATTACTGAGACAATCCTGTAGACTTCGGGGGCAACCTACCGAGTATACACCAAGCCAGCGTGAAGGGCTATGAGCTCTTGTATCACCTAGGGACAGTAGAGTTGGATCACCAGAAGCCAAAGAATCTTCCTTAATTGTTCATCCTGATTATCAAGTATAGACAATAGAGTATATTTCTGAGCCAATTTCACTTTCCGAAGTTACTGGTAGTTTTTCTCCTACTAGTGAATTAGCTGAAGAACCTAAAATTTCTGAGCCTGAAACTGATCCTGCTCCTACTCCATCTTCAAGATTTTCTTCTCCAACTTCTAGTGGTCCTGGTTCACCCAGGGTAGGAAGTATCATTACCCAAAATCTTCCTTCTGGACTCATTTCTATTGAACTTATTAGTCCGGACGAAGATATAGCTCTCCCCGAAAATCAACCAACTTTAGAACTTACAGAGCGTGAATCAGTTTTCTATAGTCCTTTTAGGAGTGACGCTTGGTACGTATCATTGAAAAAATTTTCAGAAAACCCAGGTCTTATTTTTTCACCACCTCAAATTCCTTTTCATCCTACACCTAGAGGTTATTATCCTCCTTTGAATATGTCAAGATGGTCACCCATGTTTTCCCAAACACCAGAAACATTTTTATATGGCGGCCCTTCTGTTCCTTCGGGGTATCAGTCACTCACTGGTACTTTTTCAGGAGCATCTCCTCGACCAATTGAACATGAGATATCAACTGAATAAATAATAACATGAATTAATAATGATTAATATATTAATAACATGAATAAAATAATGATAATCATTAGTATAATACGGTTACAAAATAGTGCTACAATATAGTAAAACATAAAACATAAAATTAATGATTAAAATAATAGTGTTACATAATACTGTTACAAAATAGTGTTACAATATAGTAAAACATAAATAGTAAAACAGTAAACATAAAAAAACCAAACAATATAGTAATAACATGAATTAAAATTATTAATATATTCATAACATGAATTAAATAATGATAATGATTAGTATAATCGTGTTACAGAGTAGTGTTACAAAATAGGGTTACAATATAGTAAAACGTAAAACATAAAACAAACAAACAATATAGTAATAACATGAATTAAAATTATTAATATAGTAATAACATGAATTAAA
>APFE030986792.1:0-10800 GCA_000404065.3 Pinus taeda
CCTTTGGAATCTTCAGCTTTCAACCTCCCCTCCTCTGGCCCAATGCTTGTATTTATAATGTTCTAGAGGAAGTTAATCAGGTCCAACATCAATGGGATAAGCCCCTCTTTTGGATGGGGTAGCTCCTCTCTTGATGTGATAAGTTCCTCTTTCATAGGGATGCATGAACCATCTGGAGGCGCTCAATACACGTCAAACAATCTTCTAGAATGCTCTAGAAATGACCACAAGTAACTTTTTTAAGATGAAACTCGCGCCTTTTGACCTTTACAGGAGTACGCACCATCCCTTGACTTACAGAGCGTACAAGTACGCAGGTACAATGAGCTTGGGATGCGTACACGCAGGCAAGGTAGAGAGAACCTGCGTACCCAGAGATAAACATGTTTTTTAATGACTTTCTCTCTTTCTTGAAGTTTGACATGGAGAGCAGAGGTATGAGGCTTGCTAAGGAGGATAGTATGACTGTTGATGGAGCCATACTAACTGCAGATAGTCATGGTGATAAATTTTAATGTAACAGATAGGCGAGAGGAAATTCATAAGGGTCAGATGCAAGAAACCCGAGGAGTTATTAGAAGATCAAGAAACAAAGGCAGGATGAGGAGCAGCTTTTTGAACCTCCCACGACTAGTGGTCGATCCAATAGAGAGGTTCGTCAGACATTGAGAGATGCAGAGGAGTTTATTGGAACTCCAAGGACAAACAAATGATAGTGTAGAAAACCTGATAGGTACCAAGAAATTGTGGCTCAAGTTGCAGAAAATTCCAACTTTCAGGAGGCTGCACAACATCAAGTATGGGTAGATGCCATGGTAGAAGAGTATAACTCTATCATGACGAATGTTGTTTGGGAGGTAGTGCCAAGGCCGAAAGATAGATGATTTGTAGGTTCTAGAAGGATCTAAAAGATCAAATATGTTGTAGATGACAGTGTGGGAAAATAAAAGGCTAGGTTTGTGGCAAAGGGGTATGCACAGAAAGAAGGGATAGGTTATGAGGAGACCTTCACCCTAGTTTCCAAATACACTTCTATTTGGTTAGTTTTATCCCTAGCATCTAAGATGGAGAGGAATATTCACCAGATGGACGTCAAGACAACCTTCTTGAATAAGGTGATAGAGGAAGAAGTGTACATAGAACAACCAGAGGGCTTCGAGACTCATGAGAGGCACACTCATGTGTGTAGACTGAAAAAATATTTATACACACTCAGGCAGGCTTCCAGGTCATGGTATGGTAGGATTGACAACTACTTGTAGGAGATGGGATTCGTCAAGAGTGACAACGATCCCAAAGTTTACTATTTTATGGTAGAGGCTGAGCCATTCATCCTAGTTTTGCATGTGGATGACCTCTTTTCAATAGGATCATCAGGGCTCATAGAGGATTGCAAGAAGAATCTGGTAGGAGAGTTCGACATGAAGGATTTGGGGTCGATGCGCTATTTCTAGGATTGGAAATATGGCATAAGGATGGGGAGATCTTCCTTGGGAAAGGAAGACACACTAAAAATATTTTGAAGAGGTTCAAAATGCAGGATTGCAGACCCATGTCTACGCCCATGACCACCAACTGGAAGAAGATAGATGCATCGGATGATAAGGATGTTGACCCCACCTTGCATAGACAACTTATCCGATATCTCATGTATCTAGTCAATATTAGGCCAAATATTTTCTTCGGAGTCAATACCCTTAGTCAATTCATGGTAGAGCCAAAAAGGGTACATTGGGCAGCAATGATGAACATGATGAGGTGTGTGCGTGGCACAATTGAGTATGGGTTGAGATATACCTGATGAGATGATGTCAGATTATGTGGATTCACAGATGCAGATTGGGAAGAAAGCTCAGTGGACAGGAAAAATACCTCTAGGTACTGCTTCAGTGTTGGATCAGGGATGGTTTCTTGGTGTAGCAGGATGCAGAAGTTAGTAACACTGAGCTCTGTAGAAGCATATTATATGGTAGCAAGAACAAATAGATGTGAAGATATATGGCTTCGAAAGATGCTAGCGATCTTGTTCAGGAAAAGGATTGAGGTGACTAGTGTCTACTATGATAATCAAAGTTGTGTAAATCTCTATGAAAATTTAGTGTTTCATGATAGGTCAAAACACATAGATATTCAATGCCATTTCATCAAATATTGTGTACAACATGGAGTAGTCCAACTATAGTATGTTCCCATAGAAGTGCAGGTAGTATATATACTCACGAAAGCTCTAGGAAGAGCTAAATTCGTCTATTTCAGAGAACAGATGGGTATGGTGGAGAACCCGTTTCAGTAGCAGAGGAAGATGATTCTCAACTACAATAGTAGCAAATTAGAGGAATTTGCAATGCAGAGGCAACGTTAGCAGCTACACAGACGCAACATATATCATATTTGTGTAGTGGTTGGCGGGAAGTATGGCCAGACATCAACAATGTGACAGGTGATGATGCAGAGATAGATTGTTGTGGCAGGGAGTGCAACACTAGAAAACATTCCTTGCTAAAAGGGAGTGTTAGTTTTTGCAGCACCAGATGTGTTCTAACCACAAAATTTGGTGGAGAGGCTAGTGTACATGAGATCTCCAAAATCTAGAAATCATTTATGGAAATTCTGCCTAGAAGTATCTCAATTAGATTACTAACCATTTTTTAAATATTTCCCAAGTCTAAACTTAGGGAATATGGTTAATTAATCAATATTAATTGAGATAATGTGAGAATCATCTAGAAACTCACATGGATTGATACAGAGATGATCCTAACCATTGAATAAGTTTTAATCTTGTCCGTTGGTGCTCCAATAGTGGATTATAAGAGGAGATCGATGTGGTGATGGAGAACACACCAACGCATATACTCAGTTGCCTAGGCAGTTTGATTTTCTTAGTGGTAGTAATTCAAAAGAGAAGATAGAGCTAGAGGGTGATTAGGAGGTGGAATAGGAGGGTAACAACATTTCAAGAGGAAGTTTTCCAGTTCCAGGAAGAGGCAAAGGAAGGAAGGCCGAAAACCCCACAGGGTATGTTTAAGCACTTCAGAGAGGGTGATGTAGGAGGCTCAACGTAGAGGCTAGGGAGGTAATTTCAGAGGAAAAAATTAGCTGTGGGGTGAGAGAAAATTATCACAATATTTGCCAGTATTTTCCTCAGAATGGATATCCAGTTGAGCATCTAAATTATTGTACTCAGAATTGGTGCTAAAGAATAATAATAAAACACTGATTTGCTACACTAGTTTTCCCTCATTGGGTTTTCCTGGGGATAATTGTCCAAAAATAGTTGTGTCAAAATTCTTGTGTGTGTGCTAGAATTTCCCTGTTTTCAATATTTTATTTCTGCTATATTTTTATGGTGAAAATTGCAGATGTGATTTTATTCATTGTTTTCCATGGAAAATAAACTGCATAATTAAATTTACAGTGAGAAGAATAATTTCCAGTTACTGCAATAGATAAAAATTTCACAATAGATTCATAAGATCCTAGAATAAGATTATCTTAATGACCCCGCCTATAAATGAACTCTCAAGGATTAAAAAAGGTCAAAAATTATTGGAATGACCCTAACCCTAATCACCTGTGGAAAAAATGGTTCATTCCAAGGGAATGGTCTCCCAAACCTTGTAAAACAAGTGGAATTTGTTTTGGGAAAACCTCCAACAAAGACTCATTCCAATCACCAATCATCTAGAAAAGATATGTTAAGTCATTAGTCCAAGTGGATCCTTCTTCATCCACGAGGCTTACAATACCGAATCAAGATACAAAGAGATACCAAAGGCATCTGTCTAGAGCAACATATGGAGGAGAGAACTATGGCAAAAAATCTCTTTTTTTTTTGTGGCTTGTCACCCAAAGCAAAACTCTAAATTGGAACAATATCCAGAAAGTGTAATCACATGGGACCCTTTTATTTCTCCCTATGCCTCCTTAATTATAAATATCCGGAACATCTCTTCAATGACTATTCCTACTCAAACAACCTTTGGATTAACTTGGAAGCCTGACTCAATTGTTTTGATTGAGATCTGCTTAATATACCAAGTACAATTAACAACTAGAAATCCCATAGCTTCTCTAATCCTATCCTTAATAGAATTTAGATCCTTATTCGAAGTTTCTTATTGTGGGCCATCTGAAAAGAGTTCAACCAATGCATCTTCAAAAATGTCTCACTTCCTCATGGCTCTCTTTGGACCGTTGTACAGAAAAAAATCAAGGAATTTATCATTGCACACCCCTAGACTACCCAAGACTAGCAAATGAATGGAAAGGAAGCCCAATTCGTGAGCTATTGTAACTTAGATCTGTGTCCCTCCTCTCCCCTAATCCTTGCTTGGATCCTCTCGCTATCCCCTCAACTTAGTAATCCCCACTCCTTTACTTCCTAAAGTTAAAATTTCATGGGGCTTACAAATGAAATCCGAGCCCTATAGGTTTTAGAGGAGAATTTAAGGACCACCTTTGCTCTCCTATCTTTATTTGTTCTATTTCTATAGGCATTAACAGCAACAATGCCGTAGAATTATCATCCCTCTTGAAAGGTCTTATTATAGTTGAGTCTAAAGGTTTCTCAGTATTCTTTGTGGAAGGATATTTTGAATTGAGCATCCACATTATCTGTAAAATTGTAAAACACACTCTACTCAACAAACTCTCACAAACTTGGAGGATAAAAATTATACTTACTAATATCTCTTCTCTTCTCTCCACCATCCCTATCCTCATCCTAATCACATTCATAGATCTAACAACAAGCTAGAGGACAAAATTTCCACTAATGGCCTCTTTAAAGGGAAAACCAAGATATTTTCCTCCTGAAATTTTCGTAATGAATCTCTTATCAAGAAGGAATGTTAGCATATCATTTAGAAAAATTTTCAATCCTTGGATGGAGTGCTTAACACGAGATAATTTGGGGGGCGAGTTGTCATCGTATCACTTGGCCACATGGATGGGGGATGTGGAAACTCACCCCCTTAGAGGTTTTGAAATGGTATTTTAAAGAAGCATGAGGGAAGTCCTCACACCACCGTTCGACACCCAATACATGCACCACCTCCCCTGTGATTGCAAGCCTTGGCAGGCCTCTTCAATCTAGTACTAGATCCTCCCACTTGATAAACTCTAGTCACCTTGTGTGACTGGTGTTTTTCTACAACCACTAATGAACTCCTTAATTTTCAATTTGATGGCCATCGCTCACATCGCATTTGGTGGTAAATTATGGTATTATGACTTCTTGCCAGGCATCATGTAACTCATTATTGTAATGCCAAAATCAGGTTCGAAAAGAAATTTCATGCTGATATCTTGGGACATTGGCACCGTACTTGGATTTTATCAATGATATCTATCATTTCATTATGAGCTTATTAAATTCTCTTCATCTATGGCCTCTGCTTATCCTGGCCCTCTTCGTGTGTAGTGAAACTGGGAAAGCCTACCTACAGTAGAGATTCTCTCTATGGTTCTAGTGCTTTATGTCCACAACATATGGCTAAAATTACCATCAGTTGCTAAGTTTATCTTCTAAAAAGAGTAGCACCTCATATTTATTGGCATACAACTTCTTTCTTGTAGGGTTGGAAGCCTTCTCTTCTTCGGGCATGATATCCTTCCTCTTAGGTTTTCCACCTTTCCTTCTTTGTTGGGATTTATAGTTACTCCCTTCCCTGGTTCGATTTCATTTCTCTATCCTAATGGGTTATTGATTTATGATTCTATTATGTTTTGCTTTTACCTCTATCTGGTCTGGTTCCATAAGAGCGAACCTCTTGGTTATCTAAGAGGCTGAGCTTCTCTAGGATTCTCTAGTTTTATAGGGTAACACTTCTTCGAGCTCTTCTTCAAGCCCACCCCTTCAATATAGACCATGCTCTGGGTCATTATTACATTGTTCAACTTGTTAGCCTCCTGCTGCAGCAGGTTACTCATATTTCATGATTGACATTTTTACAGGCCAAATATGTCATACTTTGCATGCTGCAATGCTCCATATTTGCTAAACAGTCAACCAAGAAAAGAGGCCATGAAAGAATGCCTACTCAAAGTCAATCTACTGCATTCCAATTGAAGATCATTCCAGTTTGCAGAATTTCAGCTAAAGGGAGGTCCAAACAGCCTAATCTGGTCCCCTAGGTTTCAATTTCATATAGAATGCAAACAGCTTAATCTTGGCAGATTCTTAGATAGGTAGAGAATCAAAGGAGCCCAACTACTTAATCTGGGCCCTTGGAAGAAATAAGGGTAGTTTGTAGATAGGAAGGCATGAAAAGAAAAAGTTGAAATGCCGGGTCTGCAAGTCTAAGTGCACCCAAACCAAACGAAGAAAAAATGTTAGGTAAGTAGGCTGGGTAAGTAGTTTTTAGGTTGCATAATCTTGATTTCTGATCAATCCTATGTTTTCAAAGTATCATCTCTATTCAGGTCACAGTCATCAGGTAGTTTCATGTGGAGGAGCTCAAATCAGGCATAACTAACTTCCCTTTCTTCCTCTTCCCTAATTCATTGACTAATTTCCCTGAAAGAGGTCAAGATCTGCTTGATATCTCTTAGTTTCATCATTTTCCATGTCATTAGCCTTGGTGAAGATCTGCTTCACTCAAGGAGGGTCCATACTTTCTCTACAAAGCTCTATCTCCCCTTTGAAGCCTAAGATCTCCGAAACTTAGTGCTTTCTTGTCATTTCCATATTAACTACTGACCTTATTATTTATTTCCCTATATTTTTCCCCATCCCCCTACTAAAACTATGTTAATAATCCCCTACGTAAATATCCCTTCCCCCTGGTTGAAATATAACCATAAATGCTTCTCTGGGAATTACTAAGTCACCTGGACTTTAGTAAGAACCCTATTTTTGCATGAATTTCCATTCCCAGGTGTTTAGACCCCTTCCAAAACACAAAGGACCCCTTTCCAAATGCAAACCCCCCCCCCGGCGCATTTCCTTTGGAATTTATTAATGTTTGTTTAATAAATCACCAAGCGCCTAAATCCATTAACCCGTTTCCTAAAGTCAAAAACCCACCCGCGCCTTGGAAAAAATTAAAACTTTAATGCACGCGCTCTTTTATTAAATCCCGCGCACCTTCGCATTCCGTCCACCGTCGGATCGCCTCCCCCAGATCCGACGGCCCTTGTTCATATCGGGCGCCCTATTGTAGTGGTACGTTACCACCCGATGTCCGACGGTTTTACCATCGTACACCGGGACAGGTGACGGCCTCCCATTGCATCGGGCCGCCCCTGACAGAAACCACCTCCGTACCAAAGGCGGTCTGATGCACAGGCCAAAACCGCCCTCCCCTCACGTAACAGGAGCGCCGCGTCACCCTGCCATGTCGCCTCCACATCACCTCACACCGCCTGCGCCCGACCCACGTCACCCGCCACGTGTCACTGCCACGTCACCTCGCAGTACTGCCACGTCACCTTGCTGACATCACATCCATACCAGATGGTCCCACTGCTGACGTCATCCACCGTACCGCTGACGTCATGCTGATGTCAGCGGCAAAAAAACGAAAAAATTGCGCAAGCGCGAAAGTCGAGCTTCGGAGCTTCGGAATGAAAAATGGAGGCAGTTTTCGATACGACGCATCGCTACGGGAAATGAGCCATATTGGAGAATATTTAGGGAATCTTTTGATTCCTCGGCCCTTTTTGCACCGAAAAGGCCCGATTTTGCCAATTTAAACGTATTTGAAGACAGAGAGACTAGGAATAGAGATTAAAGAGTATCACATCAAATATGCAGATAAAAAGTATGTCGAAGAGTATCAGGAAGCGACGGAGACTATCAATGTAGCGGCAAAGTGTAGCAGAGGAGATTTTCTCAGGGCTGGAGGCAAATCCAACATTAAAAGAGAGGCTCTGAAAGTCAAGAAGTAGTTAAGGAACCATTAAAAGCTCACCAGCACAAATGACTGCACATTAAATTCACAGGAGATCAGTGGACCAGAACTCAATGCACAGTTATGACAGAACCACTGCACCAAGTCACACAGGACACCCCATCAAATCAACTTTATCCAGCTGCCTCTGGCGCAGCCCAAAGCACTTACTTGCATTTAATTCCAGCAACAATTAGGTTAAAAAAAAAAAGCTTTTTCTTGTAGACCTATTTAGGTCAGTTGTAATAAATAACTTTAGATATTTTGCCTATATATACCACCCTGAAAAATGGAGTAGGGGTTGGTTGGTTGATTAGTTGCTTGATCTTTGGTATTTCGATATTTTCCTCAAGTAGAGACTCGCACTGTAACTGTGATACTTTCTATAATCAAAGACTGGTGAAAGCATGGATTCTGAAACTGTCTGTTGTGTTTAATTGGCGAGGAGGTGACTGTGGAATTCCTGTGTTTACATGGTTCAATAAGTGTTTCTTAACTCTCTTAGCTTTTTCATTGTTGTTTTATCATCAATCCGCCATTAAATTGCAGAAAGAGATAGTTTAGGATTTGCCTTAAGCGCACCTCGGCCTCAATTTATGCAATTTTTTCATGTTTTCATCAGGAAATAGTATGGACTGCCATACTTAAATATCTTGTTTACGTTGTCTTCACTTATGAGATGATTTTAGGAATTCTTAATTCTCCTGACAACCATTTCTTCACTTCTCCTTCCCTGTCAGTTTTGATGAAAGATTTCTTAATTGCCCTTTTATCCCTGACCATCATTCCATCCTTTCAGGCAATTGATAATTGTCTCATGTGTGGCTATCCCGCTCCATAATCCTCTTGTGACCAAGAAAACGCAACAGCAAGCCTTAAACCATGACTCCATGCCCAATGGTTTGAAACTTATCACACTTTACCTTGCCTCTCTGCTTGGAATTTTCTGCCTTACATGCATCTTCCATCCAAACAAAAAACCAAAACCCCTGAACCCCACAACTAGCCTTAAATCTTCATCAACAAAGTTAAATCATTAAGAGAGAGCCCTCTCTGATTGCAGGTGGGCTAGAACCTGCAATCCAAAGATTGGTTTGTGGTTACCTCGGCCGTATCCCTTCAGGAGCCTAGGGACAACCTGAGTGATAACATAATGGCGACTCCACTGGGGAATTCCTCAGATAATCTCACTAAACCAGTCTGCAGGTCCACAGAGGAAGAAATCGACCTTTGAAAGCCTCGGTCGACCTGTGTTTTTAGAAAAATTTCCCAAAAAAAAAATAATAGATTAGAAGCTGGCTCCTAAAAAGCAAACGCGTCATACATGATCAAACCCTGATCCTAATCGCCCAGCTATTTTTGAAAATCCGAATTTAATCCCTAAGATCATTAGAAAAAAAAGCAACAAGAAGACCCAACTACTGCGAGTCCTGAAACAGTTCAGCCAAGCGGTGTTCCAACACCTGTCAAAGTTCTATTTCAGTCAACCCCAAGTTCCCCTGGTTCATCACCCCCTTCTCCAAGCAGCTCTTCTACACCTCCATCCTATACCCCTACTACCACTACCACTACCGCGCCTTCTGCCCCAGTTTTTCCGCTTATCCCCATTAACATGGCTAATAGATATGCGCCCTTACAGCTGCCTGCTAATCACGGGGCTATGCTTCAGGACTACCAGACAAAAATTACATATTTTGATGGCACAAACTCCTGCACCACCCTACAGCATACAAAGAAAATGCAGGATTACTTTGAGAGTTATGAAATTGATGATGACAGTGTGAGAATGAAGATTTTGTCCAAAAGTTTGACCGTGATGTCAGAACTTTGGTTTAGTGGCGGCTTACACCCAATTCCATAATTAAACCCTGAAGCCTTATACCACAGACATTTATTAAGCAATGGGAGAAAAAGAAAGACTCCCCTACAACATACTATCTGAAGTATGATACTATCAAAAGAGGACCTCAGGAAATAGTTTTGGATTACTATGCAAGGTTTAATAATGTTTACAATGCAATACCACAAAATTTAAGACCTCCACCTGATCTCGCTTTGTACAAATTCCCTGATGGCTTTGATGCTGAGATGGCATATTAGTTAAGGGAAAGAGCCCCTCAAAGCCTTGCAGAAATGCAAGATGTCGCTGTTAGTGTGGAGGAAAATCTAATTGCTAAAAGAAACAGAGCCAGAACTGAGAGAAGAACCACCTTTAAGGAAGAACCCTCAGCCTTCGATCAGAAGCTAGATGCTATTATCAGTGGCATCCACAGGCTGGGAGACAAAGTAGACAATGTTGAGAGGAAAACTTCATGGGAAGGCCAACAACCCAATTCCATAAGGAACCCGAACTTCATAAAAACTCAAAACACAAACGCTGGAAGGGCCAGTCCCAACCATGATATTAGGCCTCCTTTCCAAGAAAACTATGCAGAGGCATCTACATCTAGTGAGCCCACAGATGGGACTCATATGAACCTGATAGATTCGGAAAATGAACAGCAAATCTTTCTTGCTGAAGAGGACCGAGAATACCCCGATGTAAAATAATTTCACACCAAGTCGGGAGAGCCTTTCGATTTCAAACAAGGCTATGATACTGTTGTGTACGAGGTACACAAACAATACAAATTGAGAACAAGGACCATTGATGTCCCTGCATCTAGTAGAACAAAAGATAGCAAACAGCCCAACAAAATTAAAGGAAATGACACCATAACTCAACCAGCTGATAGCTATGTCCCAAACCCGCATCAGGTAACTGTGGAGGATATAACAGACACACAGCCTCCTATTGATCGGCCTCTACCTCCTTCCTCCCCAAAACAAAATCTGAACGACACTCTAAAAAATCCTCCCAAAGCAGAAATACCACAAACTATCATTCATCATAACATTGACATTC
>APFE030986792.1:21184-36033 GCA_000404065.3 Pinus taeda
AAGCAATCTTGGTTTGGGAGGACTGTAATGTCCCCATCTGCTTACGAGACATAAGGAATGGAATACACTATCCTAATAAGGTTCTTGTAGGCTAGGACGAGAAACATTAATAAAGGGAACACGATTCACCTAGGAGACAACATTACAAAATTTTAAGTGCTGAAAAGGGGGACATGGGTCCTAGGCTAAAAGTCACTTATAAATTATAAAGTGAGAAAACTCACTCAAGTGACTTTATTAAAATAAAAGGGCAAAAAAACGAAAAAACTGGCGAATGAGTTATAAAAAAGGAAAATGAGGAATCTCTCCTCATTATTGCATTTGATCACTTGAAAATTATAATTTTGGAGAGCTCTTGAGGAAGAGTCTAGGGTCTTCAGAAAACCTCATTCTGGTTGCTACTTTCAGTGTTGAAACTATATACCCTAGCTAGTATTTTAGTGGAATCACTCAGATTTCATCATTGGAATTCATTGTTCAAGATGATAAAGGCATAGGCAGAGATGAAGAATATTTAATGGTGTTATCAATTAATTTTAAGTACTAATTTTGGGTATTTTATAAATCTTCTGCTTAGTTCTGCCGCAAATCAAGGGGGTCGAGTTCCACCCATTTCTCAAGTGGTTGAGCATTGTTTTGATGGTCAATTTTAACTTGAAAATTAGGGACAAGTTCATCCTTATATTGATGTCAAAGGTTGAACCATGTATTAAGGGTTGCGTTTAACCTTTGGTGGGGTCGAGTTTCATTAGCAAAAGGGGGGCAAGAGCCTCTTCCTCATTTGGCTGAGTTGAAATCCATACTTATTCTATTCATTGGGGACTAAATCTTAATGTTGTTGGTCGTGTTCAATGATAAGGTCTATTCAATGGGGACTAAATCTTAATGTTGTTGGTTGTTTTCAGTGATAAGGTATATCTTTTTTTGTGGGAGTTGAGATTTGATAAAAAGGGGACTAGTCTGCTAAGAAAGTAAGCTGGTATTATGATAAGGGTCGAGTCCCTTTCTTGGTACACATTTGAACTATAAAAAGGGTGGCATTTCCTTTTTGTAGAGTTAGTGTGGATGGTTGAGATAGTTCCCTATTCACCTAGCTACTCTAATTCTTTGTCATTGAGTTTCCATACTTCATTCTGGGTGCCATTCTACAAGCAAATGATATGAACTTATTTGCTGATATATATTGTTGTATTTCCTTTAATGTTGTTATAACATGCTTCTTGTTGGTATGTACTATTAGCTATGCTACATACTTCAGCTTTTGGAAGACCAAATACTGGCTTGGCCATATGTTTATGCTCAGAAAGGCAGATCGCAGCAATCTTTTCTTCCCTCCTCTTCATGACCCTCATACTCTCATAACCCCACTATTTCCGTTTTCCTTCTTTTGCGATGCGATTTGATCGCTATCGCACATTGACCCATTGCACCCCTATGTTTTCTGCCGTTGTGATATTGTGATACAATCTGATCGCAAATCGCATATCGCATCCATATATGTTGTAAGGTTTCGCCCCTATGCCTTCTACAGATTGCGATTCTGCAATGCAATCTGATCACAAATCGCAATATCACACTCATATGTGTCAAGGCTACGCCTCCCTTGTTTTGCACCGATGCGATATCGCGATCGCAATCAACCGTTGATCGCAAATCGCATAATCCAACGTTCCCCGCCCATTATTGCCCAAACGGTTCGCTCATGCGATCACCGTCGGATTGACCCAATCATGATCTGATGGTCCGCGTTTGTTTTGTTCATATGTCTCCCGATAACTTCCATGTAGCGATCTCCGCCATTCATTTTGCTGGATCCATGGCTAATATTTAGTCCCTGCACCTCTATGTCTTCCCTTGCCACTCGCATTCGGATCTGGGGCGTCCATTTTTTTCATCCGGTGGCCAATATTCCTCCTCGGCCCTGCGTCCATTTTTGATGTATATTATTGGGTCTTTGCCAATTCTGAGCATGCAGAGAAGCAAGTTACGAGCCAGCTACCTACATTTAATCATCAGCTAATGCAGTAAAGGAATAGCACAGTCAAGGATGAGAAAGGACACCCTCGAGTAGTGCAACCTTGCAGCAGTTATGGAAGTTTATCCAGTCAACATTCCACCTGTTCGAGAAGTACACCGGAGTATAAGCAGAGCCATTTTGTTCATTAATTTGTTCAGATTATAGCAGAAAAGCCATATCTAATTGTAAATGTTGTTGGTGATCCATTAAGACACCTCCACGCATAGGTTAGGAGAGATATTTTTGTAAACAAATTCTATATATACCCAGAGACATGATGTAATCAGGGAGATGAGCGTTAGATGAGAGTGAGTATGTTGTAAGGCTCAATTTCTAGAGACTGTAACTACTGTGATACCTGCAGTGTCTGGTCTTCATTTTCAGCTAATGCAAGCTTATTTTGCTGTTAATTGCTCACTGTCCACTTCTTCTTCTTGTTCCAGGCTGTGTCTGTTTTGCATTTATTCGTGTGTTGTTAATATTTAGCATTAGAGGGGCTATCATCCCAACTCTGTGTTAGGATTTAGCATGTATCATTGAATTTGTATGCAGGTTTCTGTTGTTTTAATTCCAGAGAGCTTTCATCTTGTCTGTGCATTAGATAATAGATTTACAGACCTCTTTATTGGTTGCAGTCGGCCATCACATGGTCTTGTGCATCTGCTGGTGTGGTCAGTATTCTCCATTTCCACTAAATCCTCAAACTGTGAGTAATTGGTGGTTAAAAGCCTTGTATTCTGGGGGTGTTCACCCATGTTTGGGGTCAAGCATAGTAGGAGTGGTTATCTGGCTTGAGTATGCAGCATTTCTTTCATTCATCCATCATTTCATCCAACATTTTGTTGAATTTATAATGTTCCCGAGCATCACTGATATACAACATAGGTGAGTTTCTTGGGGTGATAACATGTACCTCTCATGAGTTTAATATATATTATATTCAATTGGGTTGAAGTAATTTCATGGAGTAATTTTGGTACTGTGTTTATTTACTTGAAATAAAATATAGGAAAAGTGCACCTACAGCCAATGGTATGCAAATTGTTTGACAAAATGGCATAGTGACAAACTCAACCAAGAATTAAAGAAATAGGTGGGAATTTGAGATTCTTTTAGGGGGGTATCTTATAGTGGTATCAGAGCATGGTCTTGGACAACTGTGTGGTTTGAAGGGAAAACTTTAGCAGTGGTTTGATGAGTTCCCAAGACTAACGCTTCAGTGGTGTTACCTATAAGAGAAGTTATCATGACATAGAACCCACTCCACTTTGGGAATAAGAAGAAATTCCAAACAAGGGGAAGAGGAAGAAGTAAATTTTGAAAAGGAAGATACAATCATGGGAGATAAGGAGAATCAGGAGTTTAACAACTTGCTTAGCATCCTAAATTAATGTTTTTTTTAGTAGTATTGGATGTGATATAGCCACGAAAATTGGTGGAGGGGCTAAGGCACATGATTTCTAAAGAACCATAAACCATTTGGTGAAATTCCACCAGGAATGTACTTTATTAAAATAATTAATATTTTTAATGGTGTTCCTAAGTCTAAACTTAGGAAAATTAAAGTATTAATGGGTATTAATCAAAATATGGGTGAGAATGTTCTAGAAAGTGGATCAAGTCAATTTTTTAATCTTAGTCGTTGACTAGAGACTTAATCTTGGTCGTTGAAGTCTCAATGAGAAAATTATAATAATTAGGCTTGGGGTTCATTTAGAAACACACCAAGAGAATGAATTGATCTAGAGTTCGAAATTTATGGGGCTAGGAAGTTAAGAAAATTGAACTAATTGATCATTCTACAGTAGAGGGGCAAGGATAGTTTTGGAATACTGGGCAAAGAGGTGAAGAGCCACTAGTGGAGGGACTGACATTGGGCTAGTCTGGGCCCATGCAGGCTTGACGCTAAACCAGGGAGAGCCAGTGCAGAGGAGAGGCTGCCCTCACATAGAAATCCAGAATTTTGTTGGAGAGCTACGAAACAGATGGGGAAGGTTGACACAGAAGCTCTAGGAGGCAGAAGAGACAACGTAGGGCTGATGCAGAGCCTTTGAGGCTGAAGTAGGGCCAGTGCAGAGATAGTCGGGGTTATCCAGTTCTCTTTCCAGATCAGCCGGAATCTATCAGGTGAAGTGACGTAATCTCACTTAGTTTTCCGCCAGTATCTTTTTATTTGTAATTGGACTATGGAGAGCGCATCCATAATTGTATTCAAAACTACTGCTTAATAATATAAAACCCTCAGAGTTGTTGCATCGGTTTTCCTGCACTGGGTTTTTTCAAGGACTATCTTGTCCAAAAATAACGGTGTCCTGTGTATCTTGTTCTTTGCTTAGCTTCTTGTTCCATGTAATCAAATGAAATTGGTATACGCTGCAGAATTAATTTACTTCAGTATTTTTCAAAAAATAACTTGATAATGTATATTAAAATCAATTAGGAGAAGTAAATTTAGTTTTTCTGCAGTAGGGGTCCCTTGAGTATAGGAATTTTCACAATGATTTGGCTAAGGGAAAAAAGGTGATGGTGGAGATAATGAGGAAGTTATCCAACAAGGGAGGTTCCACCGAGATTTCAATGGGGGAGTAGCATAGAAAGGATCCCATTAATGGTGAGGGATCTAATAGTGGATAATGCAGTCATGCATGCACAACTATGCAAAGCCACCCATGTCTATATAGCAAGAAACCTTGGCCCAATATGATACATTTTTTAAAGATAACAATAGGCCACACAGAGCAGGTGGATCAAGATATACCTTTCGGGGAATATTTGGAGGGGTATAGGTGGTTGGGAAAAGATTTTTAAGCTACCATGAATTTCACATATTTTTGTAACATTAAGATGAAAAATGAGCCTAAAGGAGCTAAGAAGGCTATGATACAAAACCATGAGATTTAGAAGACACAAGGGAAAGTGTCCATCCCATGCTTTTATGGATCACCAAATTGTTCATCTAGATCATGGGTTCATAAGCTGGACACATACTTCCAACTACATCAAATGATAGAGGAGGATGTTATTAAGTTGGCTACATAGCATTTGGATGGTGAGGCCCATAAGTGGCGGTACCATGGGTTAGTGACTTTGGGTCATGCCAACATAACTTCATGTTTTGAGTTTACTCAGAGACTCGTGGAGTGCTTTGACGAGAAGGATCCCAGATTTATTTTAGAGAGTTGGTACAACTCAAGAAAATGGGTAGTCTAGAGGCATATATCTTAAAGTTTTAGAGGTTGATAGTTATGGTCACTAACATATATGATGCATAAATGGTGACATTTGTTTTAGGAGATATATGAGCCTCTACATGGTTGGGTTAAGGGTTATAAGCCTACCACTCTCCAGGACATAGATAGTAGATAGTAGATATATGTTATCATCATATGACTCCTTGATATCACCATCCAAAGGTAGAGATAGGATATCAAGGAGTTGTTAATATTGGGACACATTCTTCCTAGTTATACCCCCTTTGCTTCTTCCACGGTGATGCACAAGAAGAAGAATGACACCTTGAGGATGTGCATTGATTACTAGGAACTTAATAAAAGAATGATAAAAAATTGGTACCCCATTCCAAGGATTGATGAGCTTATGGGTGAACTGAGAAAAGAAAAGTATTTTTTGAAGTTAGATCTTTTATCTGGTTACCATCAGATCTAAGTTCAGGAGCAGGATATACCAAAAATTCTTTCAAGTGCCACTATAGGCACTATGATTTTTTGGCTATGCCATTTTAGCTAACCAATTCCCCCACAACATTTCATTCTTCAATGAACCATGTGCTCAAAAAATAGTTTCGGAAGTATTTGGTGGTTTTCCTTGATGAAATTCTCATCTACATCAAACCTTGGGAGGATCACTCTTGACATTTAGACAAGGTGTTGGGAATTTTAGATAAACTATAGGTCTATGCAAAAGAGACCAAGTGTGATCTTGGTATGACTCATATGATCTATTTGCGGCATGTGATCAAGGAAATTGGGGTTCAAGTTCACTAGGAGAAGATCACGAAAATCATTGAGTGACCTACCCTAAAGAATTAGATTGAACTGAAGAGCTTCAAGGGCCTTTTCGCGTATTACAAGAAGTTTGTTAAGGGGTTCTCACAACTCACATCACCTCCTACAGAACTTACATAGATGGGAGCTTTTATTTGGTTTGATGAGGCATAGGAAATCCTTAAGAGAATGAAGCAGGTAATGAGACCATTCCATGTGCTAACATTTCCATACCTCACTCAACCATCCCTACTTGAGTGTGAGACTTCAGGGACAGAGATAGGATCATTTTTAATGCATAATCACCACCTAATTACGTTTGAGAGCCACAATATCAAGGATTATGAGAAACATTACTCCATATATGATAAATAGAGGTTTTCCATTATGCATGCACTAGCCAAGTTTAGACAATAATTCATGAGGAATAGGTTTAAATTCAATATTGATGATTACAACTTGTGGTTCCTCATGGAGCAGAAGGAGTTTAGTGAGAGGCAGCATAAGTGGATCAACAAACTACAAACATACAATTTCGAGATTGAGTATGTGAAAAGAAAGAACAATATGGTAGCAGATGCCCTTTCGAGAATTCCATCCATCCTCTCTCTCATGGATATTACAGGTGACTGAAAATCCCTCTTGTTGGTGGAGTACCCAAAAAACAAATTTTCTTACGAGATCCTCAACGACATAATGCAAGATGATAGGTATTGTGTCATTGATGGCATTATTTACTACAAAGATCGAATCTACCGGGTGACTCCAGTCTCAACTCAAGGAAAAGATCATGCATGTAGCACACAACTCACCCCTAGAAGGTCACCCTAGGTACTTGAAGACCTATAAAAAAATCAAGGATATGTTCACATGGAAGGGCCCCAAGACAAATGTGCTAAGTTTTGTGAGAGAATGCAATGTCTACTAACAAAAAAAAGTAGAGCATACTTATTCGGTAGGGTTTCTTTAACTGCTTCCCATCCTAAAGAAAAAATGGGGAATAATTCCATGGATTTCATAATGGGATTGCCCCAGGTACAAGGGAAGGACTGTATTTATGTGGTAGTGTATAGGCTTAAAAATTTTGTACACTTCTTCACCATCCCTTCCAAATATTGAGCAGCACAAGTAACAGAGTTGTTCTTCATATATGTATCCTAATTGCAAGGGTTTTTGAAGAACATTATGGGTGACAGGGACAAAAGGTTCATGGGAGGGTTATGGCAGGATTTGTCTAGGTTGGTTAGATAGGGGTTAACCCCTAGTACTAGTTATCACCCACAGACTAATTGGAAAGTTGAAATAGTCAGCCAATGGCTGAAGGGCTATCTCAAAAACTAGGTATCTACCTAGCAAAAATCATTGGTAAAGTGGTTACACCTAGTAGAGCATTATTATAACACTACTTACCACATGTCAATTGGAATGGCACCCTTCAAGGCCCTACATGGATATGAAGCTCCAACGTTTGTTGATCATGTATTTGGGGTTACGCATGCTCTTGTAGCCAGATATTGGGTTCAGGAGAGCTAGGACATACTGTAGGTCCTCAAAAACGATTTGCAAATGGCCCAAAACCAAAAGAAAATATATTCAAACAAGCATAAAGTAAAGCATATTTGTGAGGTTGGGGACCTATTGTACCTTCTTCATACCCCTATAGGCAGTCATTGTTCAAAATGAAAGAGGCACAGAAGTTGAAACCTAGATTCTATGGACCCTACAAGATTGTGAGGCATATAGGGGAGGTGACCTATGAGCTAGAGCTTTCAAAAGGGTGTAAGATTCACAATGTTTTCCGTTTTCTAGCCTTAAAAATGTCATTGGATAGCATGTAGTCACTTCTACCAAGATTTCACCACTAGACGAAGAAGGGGAATTGATCCTAGTTCTTGAGGAAATTCACAATGTTTTCCATTTTCTAGCCTCACAAATGTCATGGGATAGCATGTAGTCACTTCTACCAAGATTCCACCACTAGACAAAGAAGGGGAATTTATCCTTGTTCTTGAGGAAATTTTGGAGGTAACGGAACAAAATATGAGAAAGGGGACTATAAAGGAGTACCTAGTGAAATGGAAATATTTTTTCTATTTAAGATGCCACATGGAAGGGGTAAAAAGTGCTCCAACATTCGAAACAAAAGTTACTTGAGGACAATAAATCTTTGGCAGGGAGGAATGTAATGTCCCCTTCCACTTAAGAGACATAAGGATGGGGTTCCACTAGCCCAATAAGGTTATCATAGGCTAGAATGGGAAAAATTAATCAGTGGAACATGTTTCATCTTGGGGACAACATTACAAAAGCTAAAGTGGTGAAAAGGGGGACATGGGTCCTAGGCTAATGAAAAGTCACTTTTAAATTATAAAGTGAAAAACCCCACTAAAGTGACTTTATTAAAATAAAAGGGTAAAAAGGTGGTTAAAGTGGTGAATGAGTTATAAAAAGGGAAAAAGAGGAGTATCTCCTCAGCCTTCCATTTTCTCACTTGAAAATTAGAATTTTGGAGAGCTCTTGAGGAAGAGTCTATGGTTTTTGGAAACCCTCATTCTAGTTTCTAATTTCGATGTTGAAACTATATACCCTAGCTAGTCTTGGAGAGAAATCACTTCGATGCCATTAGACTTCTTTGTTCAAGATGGTAAAGGCATATGCATAGATGAAGAATATTTAATGGTGTTATTAGTTTATTTTAAGTTTTTATTTTGGGTATTCTACAAATCTTCTTACATGCTTAGTATTGCCACAAATCAAGAGGGTCGAGTTCCACCCATTTCCCAAGGGGTTGAGCACTATTCAGATGGTCAAGTTTAACCTGCAAAGGAATAGAGTTCATCCTTATATTGTTGGCCAAGGTTGAACCGCGTATTAAGTTTAGACTTTGTTGTAGATTCAACAGCTCATATAATGTACTAAAACACAATACAAGAATCTACTATACTCTTTAAACAATAGAAACCAATGATCGATGAAAACAATAATCGACAAGAGCAAGATAATTAAAGGCACATAACACAATTTTTTCTCTGAGAGAAGCCACTGCTCAAAACCCTGATTATTTATTGCATTAATTAGAAATCTGAGTGATAATAGAAAGCTTGTTCTCACAAGAACAATTCCGCATAATTATGATCGACTCTCTGCCTCACAAGCCTGCACTAACCAACACTTAGCCTATTTATACTACCTAATGAGCCCATATTTCCTTGCACAATTCTTGTGAGAATCAACCCATATTTAATGTGAGAAATCCTTCCTCAAAATTGTGCAATCCAAACTAGGTCCTCTTCCTGATTGCATGCATGGTATGTACAACTCGGATCACTCTACAACTGATAGTACACTGTCCGTGCACTCTAGTATCAACTGGGTCTTTCTCTGAAATGACAAGCATGAGTTTCTCATAATGGAATCTTCAATTAGTTGGAGTAGCACTTGAGGATGCACCAGTGCACCAACTCACTACTAGACCTCTACTAGTTCCACAATAGTTAGAACTAGTTTAATTGTCTATAACTAAATCAAACTGAGTTATCTAATTACAACTCAAATAAACTCATCTTGGACCCCTAAAATTTAGGGATAACATATACATTACTACAGAAAGACTTCCAACTCGAAATTCCTAAGCTAATTAAGTCAATTAAACTAAATTAACTACTTACAAGTTTCTATGAGAATATAATTCGATTTTAATTCACAGTTTATTCAAGGAAAAATTAAACTGGAATTTCTTGTTGTCATTTCTCAACACTTCCTCTCAACAATAAAGGGATTATCAGCTACCCTGATCCTGTATATGCGAAACTTGAATTTACATCTTGACAATGCCTTTGTGAAAATGTCAACATCTTGCTCCTCCATGGGAATGTACTCCAACAACATAATTCGCCTCAATACACAATCTCTAAGATGATGATATTGAATATCAATATGCTTGGACCGATCATGAAAAACAAGATTTTCTTAGAGTTTGATACAACTCTGATTATCACAGTTGGATCCATCTGTTGACCAAACAAACCAACCAGAATCTTCCTCATTTAGATGGCCTCACATGTTGCTTCACTTGCAGCCATGTACTCTGCCTCTGTTGAACTGAGTGCAATCCATCTTTGTTTCTTGTTGTACCAAGAAACTGTCGTTGACCCAATACTGAAGATCCCTCCTAATGTTCTCTTCCTGTGCGATGGACTCCCTACCCAATATACATCGGTGAAGCCTTGAAGCTTCACTCCCTCTATCTGTCTCTACCGCAATCCATACTGAGTAATGCCCTTGAGGCATCTCAACACATGCTTTGTCGCCTTCCAGTACAGCTTGGTAGGCTTAACCATCGCTTGACTAAGTTGGTTAAATACATAGCACATAGTCATTCGTGTGTTCACCAAATACATGAGTGAACCCACAAGTTGCCTATAAACAATAGCTTCCACTACTTCCTCTAAAGTAACATCCTCCTTCCTCGAGTTACCTGTTAGAGGAGTCTCCATGGCTTTGCTACTCTCCATGCAGAACCTCCTAAGTATCTCATTGGCATGCTTTCCTTAAAACACAAACAATTCCCCATCACCCTACCATAATTCCACGCCTAAAAACTAATGCATGAGCCCCATGTCCTTCATCTCAAACTCTCTTACAAGGTCCTTCTTGCAAGACTTTGTCAACTTATCATCACTTGTCAAAATCAATCGTCGACATACAATACAATGATTAACAATTTACCTTCCACCACTGTGGTACAGGTTCACATTTGCTTCAGTCTTGGTGAAGCCCAACCCGATGATTGCTAGGGCCCATAAAATGCCCTCTTGATCTAACACACATGTCAATCACAGTTAAAGGTCTCAAAACCTTCAAGCTTCTCTATGTACACCTCTTCCTCAATTGTGCCATTAAGGAAGGTTTCCTTTACATCCATCTGATGTATCTTCCAACCCATCTGCGCTAATAGTACTAATATAGATCTTATCGATGAGTACCTTGCAACATGAGCAAAGGTATCATCATAGTCAATGCCCTCTACCTATGAAAAGCCACGGCCTGCAAACCTCGCCTTATCCTTCTCCACACTACCATCTGCAGCTTGCTTTACCTTGTAAATCCATCGGGAGCTCACAACTAACTTGTCCTCCGGTCTTGGTACCACATCCAAAACATTGTTACGAACTATGGAGTCATACTCCTCCACCATGGGATCAACCCAAACCGGCTGTTGCACTGCTTCCTCAAAGGAAGATGGCTTTGTCTCAACACATCCGCTCATAAGAGCCATTTATCCCGTGTACCTCTCAGGTGACCTCCTCTGCCTGCACTAAGATGTGGGTGCTCCCACATTCTACCGTGCATCATGCAATAACATGTTAGCCTCTCTGGTGCACTTTCTCCCATCTGTGGAAGACTCTGCCTGAGTGGTTGTCTCCACTCTGAGATCCTTTACATGTGGTTGTTCCACATCAACCTAAGGTTCCTCAACCTTAGGAGCTAAAATATTTTCAACCACATGTAGCTTGTTAGACTTCGTTCTGTATGTCTAATGTGAGATTGATTCTTCTTCAAAACCCTGTTTTGAAGAAGAAATCATTAAATGTTGCTTTTCAGATTATGTAATTTGTTCTTCAGCTCTTCAACTGGCAGCGACTTCTTCATATGGTTTCAGATAAATTTCAGGACAGTCTTTGTGCAATTATTTTGCTCCATCCAGTATCGTGTTGTGAAACAGAATGCTGACGATGCATTTTATGAGCTGCAAAATCCTCAAGAACAAATTCAAGCTTATGTGTTAGATGTGGTTCAGAGCTTTGTTGGGCGTAAATTTGAACTTGCTTTGAAGCATGGGTTGAGACAGGGCCTTTTTGTTGTCACTTTGGCTCGGTTTGTAAGTTGTGTGAGACTCAATGCAAGGTTGGATGAATCAGTTTATAGTGTGAATAGCGTTGTACATCCTGGATTGCCTCTAGAAGAATTTTCTCAACTTGTTGCAAAAACCAATGCTGAATACTCTTATTTGCCTCCTATCAGTCGTGAGGATAACAAGTCACTAAGCATATCTTTTCAATCTCACTCTCAATCTGTTGGTAAAGAAGTCTCTAAAACTGCAGGATCTATACTCTCCGGTCATTGCTTGAACATTGACACGGATGTGTCAAGTGAATTGCATAAAAAGGTAGTTAAGGCCGCAAGGAGAGAAGGTGCAACCTGTGTGGATCATTGGTTCATTGGCTGCAGTGCAACACATGTTGTATGTGAGGGAGCATCAGTTCAAAAATAAATAGGGTATGCGACGAACTTAGTAACGCCATTGTGGGTATTGAAGACAACAAGGGAGAGATTCATGCAGCGACTTGTTCATTTTTCTGCAGACCTGGCTAGACAAATTGCCATCATGTTGGATGATTCTCAAAGCAAGCATTTGATAAAGAGTACAAATAGGCATGGACATGGCAGTGGTAATACCTTGGCCATAGATGGAGCATATGATGAAAAAAGTATACAAAAAGAGGACGGGCTTCCATGTTCTTTGATGCACGTGATGATGGAAGACATTCTGAAGCCCTTAGTGGCATTTCAGAGGATGCAGTTTTAACTCAACCAATGAGAGAGAGTGAGAAACGAGAGGTAATTTACAAGGGTGCATTTTTGACAATATTATTTCCAATTGACCGATTTGGAGAGATGGGTCCATCAGCGAGGAATTTCTTCAGTGAGAAAGGCTTCACACGTTTGCAGATTTTAGACCATATCTACTCTTTTTACCAGGAAAACTTGTCACCAGATGAAATAGAAGTAGCAATTCATACAGATTCAAAGCACGCAGATCGCCTTAGACTTCTGTATGCCAGCAATGAAGCATTAGATCTTGGTTATGTCCCAGTAAAGAGGAGTGAATTCCTTGGAAACCGAAGGAGTTTTGAAGCTTTGAAACAAGTTGACAGGGAGAACACTGGCCAGGTATATGAATTACGGCTTGGAGCATAATTTGCAGATTGTAAAACAAAGACTTCTACTGTATTGTATGGTGACTGTATCCTTTATGAGGGCTACTGGAAGGCGTTGCATATGCTTAGATCCTTCATTGTTTGCAAGAAGAAGAGCACTTGTTACAGATGCTGCTCGTGCATTCGACAAGGCAAAAAATGATCAGGTTTGATGAGAAGAGTGGCAACTTTTATGGCACAGAACTTGGACGTATAGATAGCCACTTCTACATTCAGTATGTTAGTGTTGAGACTTATAACGAGATGCTAAGACAGTGAGCTTATAAATCTTGTGGCTCACTCACCCGAGTTTGACAATATTATGGTCAGAGAGGAGGAGCATCATGAGCTAGAAACTTTACGCTACAGGTTATGCCCCTTGGAAGTGCAAGGTAGCCCTGAGGATGAATATGGGAAAATTTCTATTTTGATTCAGGCATATATATCACGTGGTACATTTGAAAAGTTTCTCATTAGTTGCAGATGCCAATTATATAAGTCAAAGCCTTGGTTGAAATTATGCATGTGGGAGGATGGCCGACAACAGGTTTGCATTGTTGAATTCTAAATCTCAGATGTTCAGGTTGTGGGGGATTATTTTGAAAAGGGAAATGCATCTCGAAGTACTGGTTCAACAGGTGCCAATGAGGAGTCTTCACGATCTCATGCTATATTACAGCTGGTTGTTAAGAGACACGTCAGTGAGATGAAAGGGGAAAACACGGTTGGGAAGCTTTCTTTTATTGACCTGGCTGGAAGCGAACGTGGTGCAGACTCAACGGACAATGACAGACAAACAAGGAGCAGAGAAGAATTTGGCGCACATCCTTGACACCTGGCCCTTCACTTCAGCCAAAAATAAACAAAGATATCTGTCACCAGAAGGATAGGATTCGTTTTCTTATCTATAACCTCAGTTAATCAGCGCTCCAAAGATTTCAAAAGAAACGAATTCGCCTATTTCGATCCTCAATTACGATTTCATGGGATTTTTGCTCCAGATTTATCTCTTAATTGGCCAATTATCATAAGATTTAGAGAAACGTTGTACCCTGTTTAGAGTAGTTGAAACGCCCTTTCATAATTTTTGTAATTGTTCAAACAGCGCCCGGATTGTGGGTCGATCTGTTGTTTTTGTTTTAGAATAGGTGAAAACCCACTTTCCTATTTTTGTAATTGCAGTTGAAACAGCACCGGGGCTGTGAGGTCGATTTGTTTTTCTCCTTAGCAGTATTGTATTTATGGTATTAAAAATTCATTTGAGAGAGAGAGGGGAGAGTTTTCTGAGTGCTGAGAGTGCTGGAGAGCAGAGCTTCATTGTACAGTCATTGGCAAGATTTTTAATGAAAATTTCACAGCTCTGACTTCTGAGATCCCTGTGGTATGATAATTTAGCATAAGTTTTTCTCTTGTTTCATATGTAATCTGTTATGTTTCATTTCACTACATGATCATTTCTAACTAAGCAAATGAAGTGTTTAGGTAAGAATTCATGCCTGCCATGTTCTGCCTATAAGTTTGTTCATGTTTAATGTTTTCCTCTGTTTGACAAGGATTCATCTCCTATGCCCTTGTCAGCTCCTCACCAGTCTTGCCATCCCATTTAAATCTAAGTTTGATGCTAAATTTCTTGCCTACCTTGCCTCAGTCGATAATCTGTGTTGTTCATTATATTTCTCTGTTCAAGCTGTGATTTTTCCCAAGCAGCCCAGAAAAACCCCGTCATTTTATTAAAAACCCCTTTTATCAGTTTACTAGCCTAATATCTGTGTTACCTTGTGGGTCATCTCGCCATTGAAGATTTTACTGAGATTGACCGGAGAGAGCCTTCTCCTGCCCCATAGGGCT
>APFE030986797.1:2292-17188 GCA_000404065.3 Pinus taeda
ACAAATGACCCTCCATGCGCTTTAAATAGAATTCATGGACCAATCGGGTGTTAAGCCACGGATCAAGTGTCGGTAATACCGAGGAGAGAATGAATCGTCGGATCACTACATATCGTGACCATCGGATTGTAAGTTACAAATGTACATAGTGAAGAAACACACTTTACCTAACTCTATACTAGACCAAGTTATACTTAACTATTCCCATGTGTCGGAATATCCTAACACAATATAATACCTAAGATATTTAGTGAGAATATAATATTCAAATTTAACTTCTTACAGGATTCCGACTTCACTCATGAGTCACGTGAATTAAATTTTGGTAACAATTTCCGCGACATTTGAAGGAAGAAGCCCGTTCTTTTACCAAAGAAGAAAATGTCTGTTTGAACCAGATAAATTGAGAGAAAAAAGTTTCTGAAATACCAATGACAACCAGCAATCACATTCGTATTTTAAAAGAAGTCAACCTTGAATTAACTTTCGATATTATTCACTAACATCTTTCAATAGTAGTTCGTCTATATTGGAACAAGCTCAACTAGATAACAAAGTTTCCATCATACCATTATCATCCAAAACATTGAAGTAAATGAACTTTTGAGAGAATGTGTTCAGCATTAAGTTCACTTATATATTAAGTCCTCTGTGTTAAGATATCAGAAATGCCAGTGAAACTTCAAATGCAGAGTTAAGAGTAGTAAAAAGAAAATTGGATTTCAAGACCAAACCATCCCATATACCATAGCAGAAGGATCTTAAAATTATTTGGGTGCTGAGATATCTTTGTCCATCAACAGCAAAATTATGACGTAATCAACTCCCCGATGGAAAGTACTGGCAAGCTAATCCATAATCACCAATAGTACGGCTAGAGTGCATTCCAAAACTATCCAAGGGAGGCAAGTTGGAATATATATATATATATATATATATATATATATATATATATATTATATATATATATATAATATATATATATATATTATTTTTAAATTCACCATGTGCATAAAGATAAATCATAAATAATAAATACATCATTGTAATAAAATTATAAACATTAAAAATCTGAAATTTAATTTAATAATTACAAAATCATTTACATAATCTCAAATTCAAGTTGAAGTTTTTAGTTGAAGGATGATGAGTCAAGAGCAGTGTTGAGCAAGTGAATTATTCTCTTAGTGTGACACATGATAGTTAGTTGGAAGGTATCTATCTCTATGACAGTCCAAATGGCCCAACGCTAAAACACTAACTCTTGCTAGTTTGACCTTTCAAAGACCTAATTTGTCTTGCCATAAATGTCAAATCAAAAACTTGGGTTGAATTACTAGAACTAGTTGCCTTTCTTTCTATTTTTGGACAAATCCAAAAGCAGATTCAGTTTTATTATTCTTGGTTAACATTCTTGCATGTAAACTAATTCGCCTTATTATCTGAGTTGTCGAGCATGCTAATTTTGTCATTTTCAAACCTTGGCTCAAATTCCTAAATCTCAACACCTAAATCAACCTCTTTGTTATTATATTTGTCAAATAAAAGCCAAGTTTGACTAGTCAACCACACTAGATATTTTATTAATCCTGTGAAAACAAAAAGGACCTTTCTTATAATCAATGCTACTAATATGGCCAAGTCAAACAAATTCAACTTCCTTGGCATAGTTAGCAAAGTTGCAAAGTGTGTTCGAGCCTTAAACATAGTGTGGTTTCTTTACATCATTCAGAGATGTAAATCAACCTTGAATCGTGGTTTATTATTCTTGAACAAAGAAAGTGTAAAGAATAGTTTTGGAAACATCGGTCTTAAGAGGAAATGTGTCGAAATGAGTCATTGTTGGCAGCATTTACTTCACACAAGAGCTTGCATTCAAAAATAAACATCCATACAACCTTCACTGTTTGAGAGGGAAAATATGTGGCTGCTAGGATAGCACAAAACAAAGCAACAACCCAATAATTCCTTGCAAACAATGCTAAACACACTTTAACAACTTTCTTGTAGGATAGGAGTGAGTTTAGAAACTTGTTAAACGTGACACACAGGAACAATCTCAAAGACAATCTACTTCACCGTCAGGACAAAACTAGAAGGTTTTCATCCTTAATAAATGTGTCTCTAATTCATGCTACATTAAGCAAAGGTTGGCAGACTTAATTATTTCTAAAGGGATGTTGTTTTTTAGCAACAGTGATTATAGTCTGAAAGTCCAGCATGAAGAGTTATTGCTTTAGACAGTTAAGTGGGAGAGAGAGGAGAAATTAAATTTCAACACTGAACAAGAGTATTTTAGCGGCTATCTTTGGAAGTTAGCATAAACAACAACTTTTTTCACACTAAAAGCTCATCCAAAATAGCAAGAAAAGCCACCCAAACAACAAAGTAAACCCATTCAAAATCGGGTCAAACATATCATTTTTTCCTTGGTGACGGTATAATGGTACCCGAAAAGTCCCCAAAATCTACCCAGGACAAATTGGGAACAATTTGGAAGTCCCCAAGTCCCCAATGAAGTCCCCTAGAAATTGGGGACATTCTCAACCCCTGTAAAAGTCTGCAGTATGTCGGAACACCGAGTACGAGGGATTTTTGGGTAGAGATGGGTCCCTGTGCAACATAGATAAACCTATAATTATTATCATCATTAAACACTCATGAAACAAGACTACCAACCAAATGATATGAGATTACCATGAGAGAAACCACAAAGCACACCATTGGTTCCTTAAGGAAGACGACTGTGCTAAACCCTCCCAAAGACAACTATGCTAAACTCTTAAGCCAAGATAATATTCTTTTTTAGTTATCCTTGAAAGTATAATGGTCAATGATGTGCATAAGAAGGACAACAATTAGCATTTTTAATAGAGAATCCCAATCCCCTTACTAGCCTTTTTTACAACTTAAATCCACTGAGAAACAAGGGAAGATAATATAAGAGAACCAGTTGATATTCCATCGAGGAACCTGTCGCATAGACATAAGCACTAAAATAACATATAGGAAAAATTGTTAAAAGATAAATATGATATTGGGATTTGTAGATTTCATCCCATAATCAAGCCTTGTATTGCATACAAGCAATTCATCGCGAACACGTATTTCAAGTTTTTCATTTATCTACTCCTAGACATGCTGACAACATTTTAACCCGCTAGCATGTGCATTTTTTTAACAATATACTAAAAAAAGACTACAAGTGTCACAACTCTCAAAAACCAGTTACGTCAGGGGGAAGTTGTTTATATGGGAATTAGATGTGGTGTTTATATGGGGATTAGAATTATATGAATTCTTCAGAAGTATTATTTTACAGCTTATGTCTGTAATTTTTAGGATTTAGACATTGGTCATTTCTGGATCGAAGCTACAAGTGAATACCAATTTCAAAACAAATAATTCAAATAAAAAATGTCCATGTTAACACATATAACAACTTACATATTTTGTAACAATCACCTAATTTGTAATAAAACAAAACCTCCCAGGAGTTCTACTAGTTAAAGCTACAGGAGTTCTACCAGTTAAAGCTACTTGAAGTTGACATAAGTCTTGTAGTAACAAACAAACAATAAGTAAAGAATAATAGCCCTAGTTTGAACTGATAACCATGGATAATGAACCCATTCTATATTTTCTCTACTACACCAACACCTCTCTCGAGAGGTGGGAAACCCGGGAGATTTCAAACTGTATGGGAACGTTACCTTTTCAGCGGGAGCTGCAATGGTAGCTGGGGAAAGCTCTGGGAGCTTTGAAGACTGTCTTTTTTGGAGTTTTGATGTTCCCTGGGGTTGGCGAATACAAAGCCTATAGAGAAATATGTTGAACTACCCACAAAACATGAGCCTATGTTGAAACCTTTGCAAGAAGAAAGGCCAAAGACATCCTTAACACTAATATCCTTAATTGAGAAACACGAGCAATCTCTTGATGGGTTAAGGAAGTGTGTGGCACCTTGAGGTAGGGCAATATCTGGGATGCCATGATGATGAGTATTTATTTTATTGTTTATGTATATATATCGTAGAATATTGTGTGTGTGCATATTGTATGTGGTAGCCAATGCTTAAACATTAGAGTTGCTTTGCTTTCTCTTAAGAATAACTAGAGAAACATATGTAAAATTGTTCCTTTGTATTTTTAAGCTAGGTTGTTTCAAAGACTAGTCATGTGTCAGAGAACTGATAATGAACTTGACATTATATATATATAATATATATATATATATATATATATATATATATATATATCTATATATATAGATTATAAAGGAGAGACTCAAGGAGAGAGACACCCAAAGAATATATTTATATATAAGAGAGATTATATATTTATTGAGTGATTGAAGATTTATGTGGTGAGAATATTGAGAATGATTATTCGAAATATTAACCAACAGTACACTCATTTTTATGTCGAGGTTTCAAGTCTACAACAAGACTCATCGTCAGGACAAATATTAAATTGATTTTAATATTTAATATTTTGATTATTATATAAATTATATATTATAAAAAATATTTTAATTTTTTTTATTATATAATATTACCACTCCTGATTAGTTGTTTCCTGTAAATCATTAGGAGAATTTAATTATAAAAAAGTAGTGGAAATAATAAAATAATATTAGATTACATTATCAAAATTTAGAGGGAAAAAAGAAAAAAATATATTTTCAACTCGTATTTTCAACTTATATCCCTATTGGTTTACTCAAATTTTGAGCGGAGACACTCGATGGATGCAGAATTTGATTCCTCATCCAAGGAGTGCCCATATTGCATACTTTCGATAGACCTTACTATATGAAAACATGAGAAATACATGAAAAATGTGATTGCAATCACGTTTTTCATGTATTTCTCATTTTTTGTGTAGTAAGGTCCATCAAAAGTATGTAATATGGTACTCTTTGGATTAGGAATTAAATTTTTCATCCAACGAGTAATCCCACTCAAAATTTGAGTAAAACAGTAGGGAAATAAGTTGAAAATACGAGTTTAAAAAGTAGTTGTATTATTTTATTATTTTTTGACCTTTTTACCTTTTTACTCCAAAAATGGTGAATCATCCCCCATGGTTGACATCATCATGTTGAAGCCTATTGGTTCTTATAAAGTTTATTTTGGTTTTACATTTTTCTTAGGAGGCCCATTTTACACCTCAAAATTCCCCTAATGTTTGGGGAAACCTCTGGCTGTTCCCGACACCCGTATCCAAGTTCCCAACGTTCCCACATACTAGAAACTCATGCAACATAACAAATTTGGCTACATTATGTATTTCTTTGACAATGTTTACATTTGAAAACTATATACAGCTGCAACAAGATGCAAGTTTCTCATACCATGAAAGTGGAAAATACTGAATAGATGCTTCAGAAAGATCTTGAACACCTCATTCATCCATATTTCCTACTTCCACATTCCAAAATGCATCCCCATGCCTACCGAATGTTGGGTATATAAGGTATTGAAAATCTTAATCCCAAGAACTTCGGTTATAACCCACTCATTTTAAGAAAAGAATACATATCTATCATTCAAATCTTTGGAGTGAATAAACTTGACAAATATATAGATTTATCATTCTTCAGTTATCATATGTTGTTTGAGAAAAGATATATACTACACAAGTATATTATTCATGGAATAAACGAACTTGAAAGATTATTTAAAATATTGGCAAAGGTTGAAATGATTGAAGAAATTACACATGAGGAACGCTCCAACAAATCACCATTCCATGTTATTGGTAGTCAGCTGCCAAAGACCACTGCAAATTGTCTTTCATCCCTAATATTTCTCCCCAAATCTCTAATGTGATTGTATATGTTTATATTATTTTTTATATCCCCTTAGACTATACATGTTTGTTCTCTGGACTTATAAACCCCACCAAATCACCAAATCCGGCATAATATATGTCTTTTCCTATGAAAAACATGCAATGTCATGGGTAGTGTTTGTTGAATTCGATACAACGACTCTTCTCTAACAAGCGCTCCAAATACTTTCAATGATAATTTCAATTTATCAACTACCATTATAAGCTCCCAAATATACAAATCTTGGTAATGGATGTGGCTTCACTTGGTAAAATACAGGAATAATGGTAGCCCTCGACTTCACCATGGAGTCGAGTTCATCTAGACACCAACATGATTGCACATAGTTCTTATTGAAAATGGTGATATGGACAGAGGCTAATTGAATAGCCCCTTTTGTTTGAGAAGGAATGTTGCGTACCTCCACCAATTATTGCGAACTCACCATCCATGTTCTACCAACAGATGGTAGAGAAGTGATTAGAGATTAGAAGTATGACCTAAATAGAAAGGCCGAAGAGGAAGAAGCCAGGAAGTGTCATTGTAATGGAGGGAGGTGCCATTTATGGACAGGAAAATGGGGCATAGGACTAGGCAGGCAGGAAACTGCAAAGATGTTGAAGTCGAGGGAGATAGATCAAGATAAGAAGATGATAAGCCAATCCAAATAATAAATATAGGCAATCAAAACACTATGGATCTAGCATTGAATAGTCATATCCTAGTCCCATCGCCTAAAGATTCTTTATGTTTGGTCACCAGCAAACTGTGAAATTTCCTATGTCATTGCAGTTGTGCTCTTTTGTAAATGTGACTCTTCATGGGTCCTTTCAGGGATGGTAATGCGCAAGTTGCAACATGGGATACACTTTGCTAAAGGGTACATGTAACATTAACATTATAGTGATTTTTATTATGAATAGATTTTTGAGATGTTCAATGTTTCGAGCGGATTAACTATCCATAATGAGAGACATGTGTATGTATGTTTCTCATTCTCGTAATTATGGTGAATGTTATTTTCTCTTTTGTAAATGTGACTCTTCATGGGTCCTTTTAGGGATGGTAATGCACATATTTTCAACATAGGAGAGACTTTGCTAAAGGGAACATGTAACATTAACATTATAGTGATTTTTATTATGCGCAGATTTTTGAGATTTTCAATGTTTGGAGCAGGTTTACTATCCATAATGAGATATATGTGTATGTATGCTTCTCATGCTCGTAATTATGGTGAATGTTTTTCGAGTGGATTTACTATCCACAATATGAGATATGTGTATGTATGCTTCTTATGCTTGTAATTATGGTGAATGTCATTTTTTGGATTTCTACTGCCGTGCATATTTTTGAGATGTCCAATATTTTCAGTGGTGGTTTAAAGAGTTGATTTTTTTTTTTGGACAGTAACGGATATATTATAATAGGCGGTAAAACAGCTACCGCGGGCTTTACAAGTCTGTGGAGTAGAAATTCAGCTCCAATCTGAGAAAAAATGAGAATATAGATCCAATCCGGGAGATTTTGCGGATTAAGACCAGGATCGTAGCTGATAAGATAGACTTCTTCTGCGAGTTGATGGCGTGATAGGGCTCCTTCAGCAAATCTTCCAACGGATCATGTGTTGACTGAAAGTCGTTTGGCGCTTCTAATGGACTGCCTGCGAAATTTGAGCTGTCCCATTCTAGCAGAATCCATGGCACAAGAATGGAGACCTCAAGGAGAACCGCAACTGAAATGCCACCGGGAACTGGGAGATCATAGATGCCAAATCCCAAGAAAGACCGACTCTGAGGTTTCTGCATTGTGAGAACCAGCCATCAGAGAAATTCCAGCTTTTAACTCGGCGCTGATCTGAGCCCTTTCTCAATAATAAGATCCCTGATATCTTGTTTTTTCCTGTATTCAATGTTTCCAGCCTTTAACTCGGCGCTATGAGACTATTTTTTATAAACTGGGCCCTTTCTAAATCAGAATCACTGATAGCTTGATTTTAACTGTGCTCAGACAGGAACATTGGAGGATTAAGTACTTGCAGTCCCAGGTAACAGAGATAGAGAAGAATGAAGGGCATTGATTCAGGCCATCCTTCGACTTCTTGACAACAGTGCGAAGATGCTACCCCTTTTTATCAGCTTCAAAAAAATAGAGAGCGTATTCATTCAAAACAGAGAGGGTGGTCTGGATACTTTTTTATTTAACAGAGATTCCTCTTTCAAATAGGAATGGGGGGACGAACTGGAGAATTATGGAATTGAGCAAGATTATTCTGCTGAGTTTATAACCAGGGATCTGCGAGAGCAGAGGACACCAAGATTGGCTTCATGATCAGCTAGGGAGTTAAGGTTTCTTAATATGTGATAGAAAGTTATTTTGGTGAATTTAGGGAGCAGAAGTTTGATTTTCCTAATGACAGAGGCTAGCTGAATCTGGTGAGGATTCTTAGAATGAAGCATGGCCTGGATGATGATTCTTGAATCTCCGAAGACTACAAGAGAGGGAATATTTCTTTTGATTGCGTGATTCAGCCCTTGCCATAGTGCCAGGGCCTCCGCTCTGTTGTTAGTTTCAATTCCTAGACCCCAATGGAATCTCATTTCCAGCGAACAACCAGGGCTCAAAAGAACTCCCCCACTGCCGGCAGCCCCAGGGTTTCCCTTAGAAGCCCCATCGAAGAATAGGCAATGCTCTTCCAAGGCCGATCTCCACTTGATAAATTCTTGTTCTTCCAGCCTGATCTCCCAGTTGGAAGAAACGGGGACAGATTGATGAGGCCTTTCCTTTAGCTTTGGGACTAGTTCTTTAAACCAATTCTCTTCTTCTTTGAGCAATCTTGCTTCATTCCTTAATGTAGCGCTGGCTTCTAGAGCCTCTCCCAGCAAACCCTTTATTTTAGAGATAACTTTTATTGTAGTGCAGCTTTCTTCTCGGAAAATTCTATTGTTTCTTTCCAACCATAATTTCCAACAAATGAACTTAGGGATCCACATCCAGCTGGTTTTGAGAAGACTTTTGTTTTTAAGACAGAAGGGAGATAAACTGGCCCAATTTCTGAACAAGGCAGGGATGTTGTCTGGGAGAACGAGGATAGAAGGCTCTAACAGCAGCACCCCCCTCCAGACTTCTTTGGCAAAGGGACATTGCAGCAACAGGTGTTTGGATGTTTCTTCATCAGATTTACAGAGGGGACATCTAGAAGGTCCTTCCATTCCTCTTCTTCTCAAATTATCGCTGGTGAGGATGCTTTGATGTGCCACGGTCCAACAGAAGAAGTCTATTTTAGGGAGAGCTGGATAGTCCCATATAAATTTCCATTTGGCCGGATTTGGAGGGACATGGGGAGCAGCCATAATTCTTTTGTAACCTTCAGCAACAGTATATTGACTGGATATGGACCCCCAACCTCTTTTGTCTTTTGCATTGGCTTTTGATGGAGATTTCCCTTGAAGAAAATCTAGAAGTAAGGAGGCTTCCCCCTGCAGCGGTATGGGAACTTCCCCTAGATTCCACACATCCCAGATTCTGTCAGGAGCTTCTTTCCAATTCGAAATGTCCCACAAAGAGTGCAGATTACGAGATTGAAGCCAATCTTTAATATTTGCAAGACCATTCACCTGCTTCATTGGCTGGTCGCCCAAGATCGAATCATCCCACATGTTGATTTTCCTTCCATTGCCAGGGATCCAATATAGATGTTGGTTGAATTGCTCCCTTGCAGCATTGCAGAGATTGAAAATTGGTGAACCTTTTAGAGTTCTTGGAGGGTTATCCAGGCATCTCAATCGCTGCCCTTGGAAGTATTTCTTCCAAATAACTCTTTTACTCCAGCTAATTTTCCCAGAGACTAAATTCCAGAGGATCTTGGCTCCCAAAGCAGAATTTTGAGCAGCCAAATTGTGAATCTGGAGGCATCCTTCCAAAAATGGACTTTTGAGAATTTCCCAGCTCACTAAATGGATTCTTCTGTCATTATTATTCCCACCTTCCCACAGAAATCTTTTCAACAGGCTATCTAACTTACTAAGGAAGGTTTTTGGGGCCAGGAGGATGGAGTTTTGGAATAGGGGCATGCTTATTAGGACCGATTTCATGAGGATGAGCTTACCTGCATTATTCAACCATGAGGAACCCCGGGCTTGGATTCTGTTCTTTATTTTGTCAAGCAGCGACATCCAGTGAGCAACTTTAGGCTTGGTATTGAATATTGGAATTCCGAGATATTTGAATGACTCCCAATTTCGGTTTCCTTCCATTTCTAAAAGTCTTGCTATGTCAGACATTTCTTTAGTCGTGCAGTTCTAGCCATAGATGGAGCATTTTCTATAATTGATTTTGCTGCCCGAGATCAACCTGTAAATGTCCAGTTCCCTCTTGAAATGTCTGGCAGAAAGAAAGCTGGCTCCTCCAAGCAGCAGAGTATCGTCAGCAAATTGGGCATGATTTATATCTTTCACCTTGTGGGAGGTTTTAAGGCCAGGAAGCGTTTGAATTTGCTGATTATGATCTAGTTGGAAACTTAACACCAAGGCTTGGATAGCATAAAGGAGAGGAGACAGAGGGCATCCCTGTCTCAGGCCCCTGGAAGCTTGGAAGAATTCAGTGGAACGACCGTTGACCAAGGGCGAAATCCAAGGCGAGGCGATACAGGCTTTCACCCAGTTGATGAGTTTTGTTGAAAATCCTAGCTTTTTCATCACAGCAAACAGAAATTCATGTCTCACCCTGTCAAACGCATTAGCCAAGTCGAGTTTAATCACCATGCCTTTCTCCTTTCTTTGGCAACTAGAGTGGACGGCTTCTTGGACCAGCACAATATTATCCAAAATCTTTCTGCCTTTAATAAATCCTCCTTGGTTTTCCGGAATGATGTCTGGCAAGATGTTTTTCAACCTGTTGGCTATTATTTTGGAGACCGGTTTATAACTGGAATTACACAAAGATATTGGCCTAAACCTACTAAAGTCAGAGGCGCCTTTCTCTTTTGGAATAAGAGCTAGGAAGGCTGAGTTGATGCCTCCACCTATCTTTACACAGTTCTGGGATTTTCTGACCATCCTCAGAAGATCTTTATTGATTGTTGACCAGCAAGTCAGAAAGAACCTGACAGAGAACCCATCTGGCCCAGGGGCTTTATCAGGCTCCATATTTTTCAGCGCCTCCTCAAGCTCTTCCATACTGATCGGGGCTATCAACATTTCGTTATCCGAATCCTTGACACAATTAGGAATTAAATTGAGTGGATAAGAATGGGGATCAATATCTGGGTCTTCAGAAGCCGAATACAGATCTTGGAAGAAGGAGTATGCAGCTTTCTTAATGCCTTCGAAATCCTTGATCACAGTGTTTTGGTATTGGATTTCTGAGACTGCTTTGAAGTTCTTCCGGGCTTCCGCTTGTTTATGAAAGAAACTGGTGTTCTTATCTCCTGATTTCAACCAGAGCATCCTAGACTTTTGCCGCCAATACTCTTCCTCCTCTCTACTAGCTCTGCGAACCTCTTTTTGGAGCATACCTTGAGAAACAGGGATTTTCTCCATTTCTGATTGATGAGCAGCAAGCCTGTTAGTGTTTTCTTGTCTTTTGGATGTGGGGGTTTGAAGTCTTTTAGCCCATACTTTTAGATTTCTCTTTAGAATTCTGATTTTCTCTTCCCACACAAAGAAAGGAGAGCCATGAACAGGTCTATTCCAAGAATCGAAGACCACCTCTTGAAAGTCGTCTTGTTGGATCCACAAAGGGCTTAACCGGAAAGGGATGGGGCCAAGGTTGCTGTCGAGAGAAAGCTCAAGAAGGATTGGTTTATGATCAGAGGTGAGATTTGGGAGAATTTTAGAGGATGCCATAAGACCGCTGGTAAGGAAGGAAGAATGGACAAGAAATCTGTCCAAACGGCCAGCAATATGATTGGGGCCAACTCTTTTATTGGACCAAGTGTATTTCCCTAAAGAAGGTTTAATATCCTCCAGGTCCCAGCCCAACATTATGTCTTCAACCCATTCTCTGGCAGGATCCCTGACAATGGAGCCTCCCTTTTTCTCATCAACATCAAGGGTGACATTAAGGTCACCTGCTATTATAATATTCTCGGGGTTTTTCTCTAAAATGAATGTATGAAGCGAATTCCAGCAGATTTTTTTTTCATTTGACAAAACTGGAGCATAAACATTAAACATACTTACTTGTTGACCGGAACTCTTGTGAAGGAGCTGAGTGAAGAGCCAGTGAGGGCTGCTTTTTTCTTGAATAAATTCATATATGGTGTTGTTCCAGAAAGTGGCTATTCCACCAGAGGCACCTCTTGCACTAACCGCTTTTCCAGGGCCTTTGTTCCAAAAAATTTTACTAGACTTGAGGATGGAGAGATCCTCCATCTTTGTCTCCTGGATGAGGAGGATTTCAGGCGAGTAAATTCTCACTAAATCTTTCAGGGCTTCCTCTTTCGGTCTGCTGCCTAATCCTCTGCAGTTCCAGGAGATGTATTTCATTATTTACTTTTGTGGCGAGAGTGAGCTCCCATTGGAGCCTTGTTGCTTTTGCGTCCAGATCTGGTATTCATCATTGATTTGAGAGTTTTTTGGGATCCCTGGAGGACATCTTTGTAAGTCTCTTCCTCCCTCTGTTTCTTCTTGGATTTCCGCCCTCTCTTCATCTTGATTGGAGTGGCCAACGAATTGTCAGATTCAGAATCTCTCTCTTCTGACTCGCCTTCAGAGTCTGAGCCTAGGCTAATGTGATCATCGTTGCCTTCATTTCCTCTCTGATCCTCTTCTGGAGTGGGATCTGTTGATTCTGTTGCATTTGTTTTTCCTTGGTTGTCCATATTTCCTACTTCTTCTTGGTTCTCCTTTTCACCCATGTTTTCTCCAGATGTAGATCCGACTTTGGCGGCACCAGCTTTTGGATTGATGTGAGGATTTCCCAATGGGGCGATAGATTTCTGTCCGGAGGGTTTTGGGATAGCTTTTCCCTTTCTGATTTCTTTCCATCCTTCTTCTTTGACTGTATTTCTTGCTGGGGCTTTTGGACAGTTTCTCTAAAAGTGTCCATGCTCATGACAAGTTCGGCATTTAAAAGGCAGTTGCTCGTAGTCTACTTTCTGGTAGAGCTGCCATTCTCCAACTTTGAGTTTGATCGCTTCTGGTAACCCGGCTTCCAGATTGACTTCTACGCAGATTCTAGCACAAGTATATTGACCCTTATGATCAGCTTTGTCAATAAATCGACCTAGCCCATTACCGATCTTCTGCAGAGATTGAAAGCTCCAATAGTGAAGTGGGAGATTGGGTAAACGAACCTAGACCGACGCCTCCTTGGGGACATCAACAGATGGATCAAAATCAGGATTCCATTTATTGAGATACAGTCCCTGGCTTCCCATAAAGTATGGCCCGTTTCTGAAAACCAGGTCGTGATCTTCCTTGGTGGTAAATTCAAAAATGAAATAGCCTCGCCCTACAGCATAGCAAATCACATTATTTTCCAGCTGCGGTCTCCAGTTTCGTTGGATCCAATCGTCCGTGGTTTTGGTGGACGGCCAACGGCCCATAAACTGCCCAACCAGGCCTCTGTCAGACAGTGCAAGAGCTATCTTAATCGATTGTTCCTCAGGGAGTGCGATCTCTGGAATTTCGTCGAGCTTTTTAATGAATTTTGGGATTTCGGAGTGCTGAAGCTACTTCCCTTTTTGAGTCAACAGTCTTCTGAAAGCATCTGCAGAGGATTGAGGAGAGGTGGGAGCAGACTCCCCACCCCCGGGTCCGCTCATGGCAGCGACCAGGAAATTAATGGCGGCAACCTACAGGGTTCAGCAGCCGCGCGCGAGCTCAAGCGACCAAAAATCGGAAATATGTTTTTCCAAATGGGTTCCTCTTATTGAGGTAGCAATAGATTCTCATATTAAAGAGTTGATTTTAGCTCTTAATTCTTAATATATTTCATATATATCCTAAGGCCTAATTTTTCTCATGTGAACATGTAAAGGACCCTAGTACCCATATCTAATATTAAAATCTTCCTACTGTTATTGATATCCCCACATAGAGGTGAAGGATATCCATGGTGATGTTTCAAACGACCACATCTAACCTCCCAGGAGTTTTAGATTGGCCTCTTTGTAGGAATATGGGCACCATTAGTATGTTTTACATAATATGAATGAGTCATAGGATCCCTAACAGAGCCTAACGAGAAAACTAAGGGCCTTTCACCTTAAATAAATATTCTCAAACTCCATGGCCATGTACAATTCCTCGAACCAAAACATAGATCCATTCTAGTAGGTCTCTAGTCTCCAAGTGAGGTATGGTTTTCATTCTTATATTTTGAGCACAACATGTAGGTTTCAAGGCCTCCAAATTTGGGCCTCAATACCAGTAGGAGGTTTTCTACACCATGTAATGCACACAAGGATTTCAACATGGTTAAGAAAGGAACATAAGGTGGTAAATATCTATCTGAATCTTCTTGAGATCAAGCTTCATGTAGTAGCCATTGAAAAAAGCACAAGACTTTTGGAGGGGATATTTAACCCCTATGAGGGATCTTTTGTGCCATTAATATGCTTTTCATAATAAAAATGGATTTGGGCGTCTATACCATGACCAGGGGAGGAAAGCAATGAATTTGAGCCTCGAATGAAGCTTCTTGAACTTAAGGCCCATGAACTAGGATTCAAAGAACCACATGATCCTTTTAAAGGGATCTTTCACATTCACTAATTAAACCTGAGTTGTGATTTTACTGGAGATGATGAAGATATTCCATAAATAATGAATGTATTTATTGATCAACCACTTTTGTAGCCAATATCTAATAGAGGATTCCTATAGGTGTAAATATTGTTTACTATTTTCAATTTATTTTTATCTTCACATATATTAGAATTTTAAAATGTATATGCCTTTTATTTTTGATATAAATTTTTATCTTCTTACTCATTTAAAAATAAAAAATTGTAAATTGCACTAGTATAAATCAATATCTACAATCTTAAAAAAAAGGGTTTAATTATGTAAAAACTCAAACTCTATACTAATGCATAGTCTTGTAAATTCAAGA
>APFE030986798.1:4437-15094 GCA_000404065.3 Pinus taeda
AAGTTTGAAAATTGACCCTAAAAAAAAAAAACGTTATTCCAGTAGCATCACTTTCGTTTTGAAGCTATATTTTGCACGTAAATTTCGTAGTCATTGCCATTTTTAAAACACGTTCAAAATTGGCACCTAAAAAAAAAACATCGTTCCAGTATACACACTTTTCGTTTTTAGCACTGTTTTTGATGTTTTTTGGGGGTTCTTGGGCCAGAGTTCCCGTTTTAAGTTTATAGTTCCCGTTTCAAAGTTTACATTGTTCCATGTGTTCTTCCCTCATGTTTCTGTGTGGGCCCCATTTCTGTGTCCCTCTTTGGCCCCTTGGCTCTTCCTTAAGTCACAACATTGTGCTACTATGAAGCAACTTTTTATTCTTAAAGTGAGTTATCTCCCCCATTCTCACTTTTTTTATTTATAAATAACTATAGAAGGCAAAAATTGGGCAAAATCAAATATTCCAATTAGCCATGGCTAATTAGGAATATTACAGTCTCCCCCAGCAAAATGTTGCTTGTCCTCAAGCAACTGAAGTGATGGATGCATCAATATCTTCTCACTCTCCCAAGCGGCATCCTCATTTGGAAAATTCTTCCACTTCACCAAGAATTCCTGGATCGTCTTGCTCCGCAGCTGCCTCTCCCTAGTATCAATAATAGCCTTCAGCTACAATACCAAATGCCCCTCGTCATCCATGGGTGGTAGCTCATCTGTCACTATCACCTATTGCCCCAATTCCATTTTTAGGCATGATACATGGAAAACATTATGAATCTTGCTGTCTTGGGGAAGCTCCAACTCATATGCAACCTGTCCAATCCTACATATCACCCTGTATGACCCATAAAAGTGGGGCTTAAGCTTCTCAGCCCCCTTCTGTTTTAGTGACGACTGTTGGTATGGCTATAACTGTTGGTAGACCATGTCCCCTACCTCGAACTATCTCTCCACCCGACCCCTGTCGGCATACAGCTTCTGCTAGTTCTGTGTTGTAATGATGTTATCCTTGAGAGCTTGAAGAATATCCTAACTCTCCTGGATCCATATCTTGGCTCTCGGAGCCTTGCTATCACCAAACATCATGTCAACAAAAGATAAAGGATGATACCCATATAAATCATTGAATGGTGACATACCAATGGACATGTGATGTGAAGTATTGTAGCAGTACTCCCCTAGATGTAGCCACCTCAACCATGCTTGCTACTGCTTCCCACTGATATAGTTACACAAGTAGCCCTCTAGCCACTTGTTAACTATCTTTGTCTACCCATCCATCTGTGGGTGATAACTAGTACTCGGTGTCAACTCCATCGCCACCAACCAGAAAAGCTCCTGCCAAAACCCGTCCATGAAACGGTTGTCCCTATCACTGACGATGGTCGTAGGAAGACCATGTAGCATGAATATATCTCTAAAGAATAGCTCGGCCACCTGTGCTGTTGTATAGTGTGCGGATATGGCAAAAAAGTGTGCATACTTTGTCAGTCGGTCTACAATGACAAAGACGCAATCCTTGCCCTGTACCATGGGAAACCGTGTGATGAAGTCCATCGAAATACTCTCCCATTTCCACTTTAGAATGGGAAGAGGCTGCAATAATCCCACAGGATGGCTCATCTCTCCCTTTTTCCTCTCGCAAACATCACACTCCCGGATGTGCTAGAGTACATCCTCCTTGAGGCCCTTCCATGAGAACCTCTCCCTAATGGCCCTGTAGCTTTTGGTAAACCCCGGATGTCCTTCCAACGGTGAATCATGTGATGCCTGGAGTATCTTCTTCTTGAGATGACACCCCTTAGTCAAGAAGATCCGATCCCTATAATAGATGATCTCATTGACCAGCCTGTACCTATCAACTGCCACCTACCCATCCAAAACCTCACATGCAAACCTATCCTTGGAGTACTCTACTACGATTTGAGCCCTCCACTCTGTATCCAAGCTCATAAGAGACAAATTGACTGGTCTACATGAAATGGCATCTGCTACCACATTGTTCTTACCCTTGACATACTCAATGCCAAAGTCATATGCTTGGATGTTGCTGATCCACTTCTCGTGCCTCTCCTGTAGCTACTTCTACTCCAAAAAGAACTTGAGGCTGTTGTGATCAGTCCTCACCCTGAACCTGTTACCCACCAGATACTAGCAATACTTAGCGAATGCATGCATGATGGCCAGCATCTTCTTGTCGTATATAGAATACAAACTCTCGTGTGGAAGTATCTTCTGGCTCTCAAAGGTTATAGGGTGACCTCCCTGCATCAACATTGTGCCGATCCCCTCTCTCGATGCATCACACTCCAAAACAAAGGGCTACGTAAAATCTGGCAACACAAGCACTGGGCAGCTACTCATAACCTCCTTGAGCTTGTTAAAGGTTCACTGCGTTGTATCTGACCAACTGAAAGCCCCCTTCCTCGTCAAATCTATCAGGGGTGCAACAAGCTATGAGAAACCTTTGACGAACTTCTCGTAGCAAGTACAAATACAAATGAATCCTCGACGTTCCGTCACATTTTTCAGCTCCGGCCATTCTCTAATGGCCCTAATCTTCTCCTCGTGGACCCTCACTCCGTCCACCCATATGATGTGTCCCAGATACAACATCTCCGTCAACCCAAACTTGAATTTGGAGAGTTTGGCATAGAACTGTTACTCCTGTAAGATACGCAATACCGTCTCAATGCACTGGAGATGATCCTCCCATGTCCTACTGTAAATGAGAATGTCATCAAAGAATACCAACACAAACTTCCTCAAGTGACTACGGAAGATGTGATTCATACAGGACTGAAATGTAGCTGGGGCATTGGTTAACCCAAAAGGCATCACCAAGAACTCAAAGTGCCAAAAGTGACACCTGAAGGCAGTGTTGGGAATGTCCTGCTCCCTCACGTGAATCTGATGGTACCCAGATCTCAAATCAATCTTTGAGAAGAAACGTGCCCCTCTCAACTCGTCCATCAACTCATTGATCCTGGGTATGGGGTACCTGTTCTTCAGGGTCTTCTTGTTCAGGGCCCCGTAGTTAATGCACATCCTCAATGTACAATCCTTCTTCTTCACCAACACCACAAAAGAAGCAAAAGGACTCATGCTCAGTCGGATATGCCAAAGAGCCAACAACTCCTGGATAGCCCACTCAATCTCATCCTGATAGGACTTTGGGTGCCTATAGGGGGTGGTGATCACTGCCTAGATGCCCTGCTCAAGCTCTATAGTGTGCTCAAACCCCCGATCCAGTGGCTGTCCTGGTAGAATCTCTCCAAACACTATGGCATACCGATCAAGGATGCAATGGATCTCTGGATGTACCGTCTGCTCTGTAGTCCCTGCCTCTGATGTACGCAACTCCATTGCCCACTCTATCTCTCCCTTCTGGAATACTGCCTCCATCCGATGAGCCGACATAGTCTGAGGTGGATATGTGTGTTGTCCTCGTATCTTCTCATGCCTCCCTATCTTCTCATCATCCCACTCCATCTCTAGGGTTTTCCAATCCATCATGACCTTCCCTAGAGTAATAAGCCACTAAAAACCCAGTATCATGTTGGTGTCTGGAATATCGACCACGAAAATGTGGTCAGTCAACGTGTAGGTGCCCATCGTCACTAAAAGCTCTGGAACATAACGAGCACACGTCATGGTCTGATCTCCTAGGACCAAGACTGAAAACCCATCGAAGCTCTCTGTCTGTATACCTCTCTGCTCAACCATCTGGGCATCGATGAAGTTGTGGGTCGCCCCACTGTCCACCAAAATTGATACTTGATGGCCACGTACTGTCCCCCGTACACGTAGTGTCAGAAACTTGGGAACTCCTTGCAATGTTGCAAGGGCCCCTCCAGTAGGTGTAAAAGATGCACCACCTGTTGTTGGCGGTGGAGGTGGCAAAGGTCCCTGTATGGCATGGCTATCTCCTGCCTCCACATCATCCTCGTCATCCTCTTCTTCACTGCTCTCATAGAAGACCTCAATAAAATGTGCTTTGCCAGTAGCATATCTATGTCCTGGTGCTCGCGGCTCCTGACATGTGAAGCACAACTGCTTCTTCTTCACCTCCCTCCAGGCATCGTTTTCAAGCTGTACTCGTCCTGGATTCCCCTTTGGAGGCGGAATCCTCACATCCTTCCCCTTAGACTGGAAAGTCTGTCTCTAGGGGTAAGGTGTTTGGGTCCTAGGTAAGACATCCTGTAAGTCCTGGGTCCTACTGATAGCGTCCTGGAGTGTCGTTGGTTTAATGGATCGGACTAAACCCCAAAGTGGCTCTACTAACCCCTCAACATACATATAGACCCTCTCTATCGTGGATAGTTCTGGCACCATCATGAGACCCTCAAGAAATGTGCAATGTAGGTCTCTGGGCTCCCTATCTGTCTGAGCCTCTTCAGCTCAACAAAATGATGCTCTGGATCCCTCCGATCAAATCGCTCCATCAGTCTCTTGGTAAACTCGGCATATGTCGTCACTGTGGAGTGCCCCAGTGTAACCATCCCAGGAAACCACCAATCCTGGGCCTCGCCATCCAAATGCAATCTTGCCACCTTGATGGCCTCTGCCTTCGACATCTGGTTAAGCTGGAAATAAATGTCCAACTTCTCCACCTAAGACTTTCCCGAACTGTTTGATGAGCCATCAAATGTAGGCAAGTGGAATCTACTCACTGCACGGTGGGTGTCACCATCATGGTAATGCTAGTACCCTATGTGATGGTCGCGGGGTCTGCTATCTCGCTGGAGCTAAACAAAATCTCTGAATGAGAGGGCTTCCTTGAACTCCTGCCCATATGCCTGGCACTCTGCAAAATAATTGCCCATATGTCCGGGATCTGCCTCCTGCTGGGCTATGGCCCCCATGTCTACTTTTAATAAAGTGAGCATGGTAGAGCATGTAGGGGCATCTGAGGCCACCTGCTGCATAGTATCACGCTGCTCTGGCAAGTGATGGGATGCACCTAATCCCTCACCAATCTAAAAAACTCATGGGCTCTCACGTTGTCTGGCCTCTACTACCATGAATCTCTACCCCATCACCTCAATCTGCCTCGACAAATCCTACACTAATTTGAGGAGCATATCCGCAAATCTCTTCCCGTCCTCGTTAGCCATCTGTTCTGCGTCCACTACTGGCTCTCTTTGTTCTGCATCTACCATAGGCTCCACCTATTCTGTGTCCACTACTGGCTCTCTCTGTTTTACGTCTACCATAGGCTCCACCTATTCTGCATCCAGCACAGGAAGACAATCTCCCTCCCCGTAGGTATTCTCCAACCTACATCCAGTGTCTCTATACATCCTACATCTGTAACAAATGTAGGGTTTTTCCCTTGGTGTCATAGATTGCTAGCTCCAAAGGCTGAGCCAGATCTATGCTTTGATACCACTGTAATATTCCTAACCCAGAATATTCCCCAAATCCTAGCAAAAACTCCAACCAAATATGTACAAACGATATAATAACCCAGAAATGATAAAATAACATTGGAAGAGCATATAATAATGTAAACTGGAAATATAAGCAGATACACAAGAAGTGCAGCGAGAAATGCTAAGCCATTTTATTAGACTGAGAAATAAAATGAGTACAAGAGGTGAACAGACAGATGGCACCTCGACTTGCACAAGGCAAGTGAAGAAATATTCTCAGAATAACAATAATGGCCTCTCTACGTGGTTGCTTCTGCTATGCTACTACTACTGCTAGGAAACAACTGATGATTTGGGGTTGCTCCCCTCCTTGGAATAAGATGAAACTTTGGATTCGGGATGTACTCAAGAAACCAAAAAAAACCCAGAAAGCTCTCCTGGAATAGCCGACCCCTGAAAATCACCCCCCTTGGGGTTCTGCGTAGTTCCTCAAAGCTTTGTGTTGCCACTAAAGGAAACCCATCTAAACCTCGCCTGAAAATACACCTGAAACCCTGCCAAAAATCCTCCAATAGACAAGGGTTGGTCCCCTGCTCAATCACCCAGAATAAATCCTCTTGCAAACCCCAATCCAACACCACTGCCAGAAAGAACTGCGTCCCTCTCTCAGTGCTGCATAGTCCTCCAGAAAGCTGATGAGACTACTGCTGAAATGTAGATAAACTATTTCTAAAATGCTAATAGAACTACCTTGCCTGAGCAGGCACTCGAAGTCGCCCGGGGCTAAGGGTGAGATCTCAGAATGGAGACACTCAATGCACTAAACAGTGCTGCAGACTAGCTAAACAGCCAGCGTGCTTAGAAGTCGAAACGACTAGCTCAAAATGCACATAACTGAATCATCCAAAATGAGGTGGCTCCTCTCTATTTTATAGCCTCTGTCTCTCACAATCCCTAAGCTCACTCCCTCCTATGTGATTCCCCTCTTGCCATGTGTTCTTCCCTCATGTGTCTACGTGGGCCCCATTTCTCCGTCCCTATTTAGCCCATTGGCTCTTCCTTAAGTCACAACGTTGTGCTACTAGGAAGTGACTTTTTATTCTTAAAGTGAGTTATGCCCCCCATCCTCACTTTTTTTATTCATAAATAACTATAGAAGGAAAAAATTGGACAAAATCAAATATTCCAATTAACCATGGCTAATTAGGAATATTACAGTCTCCCCTAGAAAAATGTTGCTTGTCCTCAAGCAACTGAAGTGAGGGATGCTGCAAGATCTTCTCACTCTCCCAAGTGACATCCTCATCTGGCAAATTCTTCCACCTCACTAAGAATTCCCAGACCACCCTGCTATGCAACTGCCTCTCCCTGGTATCAATGATAGCCTCCGGTTGCAATACCGAATGCCCCTTGTCATCCATGGGTGGTAGCTCATCTGTCACTGTCACCTGCTGCCCCAATGCCTTTTTTAGGCATGATACATGGAAAATGTTATGAATCTTACTGCCTTGGGGTAGCTCCAACTCATATGCAACCTATCTAATCCTGTGTATCACCCTGTACGGCCCATGAAAGCGGGGCTTAAGCTTCTCAGCCCCCTTCTGTTTTAGTGATGACTATAGGTATGGCTGTAACTGTAGGTAGACCATGTCCCCTACCCCGAACTGTCTCTCCACCTGACCCTTGTCGGCATATAACTTCTGTTGGTTCTATGTTGTAGCCATGTTATCCTTGAGAGCTCGGAGAATATTCTAACTCTCTTGGATCCATATCTTGGCTCTGGGAGCCTTGCTATCACCAAACATCACGTCAACAAAAGATAAAGGATGATACCCATATAAAGCATAGAATGGTGACATACCAATGGACATGTGATGTGAAGTACTGTAGCAGTACTCCCCTAGATGCAACCACCTCAACCATGCTCACTGCTGCCCACTGACATAGTTACGCAAGTAACCCTCTATCCACTTGTTAACTATCTCTGTCTGCCCATTCGTCTATGGGTGATAACTGGTACTCGGTGTCAACTCCATCGCCACCAACTGGAAAAGCTCCTGCCAAAACCTGCCCCTGTCCCTATCATTAACGATGGTCTTAGGAAGACCATGTAGCCTGAAGATCTCTCTAAAGAACAGCTCGACCACCTGTGCTAATGTATAGTGTGTGGATCTGGCGAAAAAGTGTGCGTACTTTGTCAGTCGGTCAACGACGACAAAGATGCAATCCTTGCCCTGTACCATGGGCAACCTTGTGATGAAGTCCATCGAAATACTCTCCCATTTCCCCTCTGGAATGGGAAGAGGCTCGACTTTTCAGGAGAGGAGAGGAGGGGATGCGGAGCACGCTCGACCAACCCCCCCCACCCAATAAGTAAATGAACCTTTAGGTGCTCATTTTCAGGAAGAGGAGAGGAGAGGATGCGGAGCACGCTCGAACCAACGCCCCCCCCACCCAATAATTAAATTCAACCTTTAGGTGCTCGACTGTTAAGGATGCGCAAGCAGGCTCGACTATTAACCCCCCAAACCAATAACTGAGCAATAATCCCACAGGGTGGCTCATCTCTCCCTTGTTCCATTGGAAAACATCGCACTCCCGAATGTGCTAGAGTACGTCCTCCTTGAGGCCCTTCCATGAGAACCTCTCCCTGATGGCCCTGTAGGTTTTGGTAAACCCCTGATGTCCTACCAACGGTGAATCATGTGATACCTAGAGTATCTTCTTATTGAGCTAAGACCCCTCAGTTAAGAAGATCAGGTCCCTGTAATAGATTATCTCATCGACCACCCTATACCTATTATCTGCCACTTTCCCATCCAAAACCTCACATACAAACATGTCCTTTGGTTACTCTACTAAGATTCGAGCCCTCAAGTCTGTATCCAAGCTCATAAGAGACAACGTGGCTGGTCTACGTGAAAGGGAATCTGCTACCACGTGTTCTTACCCTTGACATACTCAATGTAAAATTCATATGCTTGGATCTTGCTGATCCACTTCTGCTACCTCTTCTGTAGCTACTTCTACTCCAAAAAGAACTTGAGGCTGTTGTGATTAGTCCTCACCCTAAACCTGTTACCCACCAGATACTATCGGTACTTAGCCAATGCATACATGATGGCCAACATCTCCTTGTCATATATAGAATACAACCTCTCATGCGGAAGGAGATTCTGGCTCTCAAAGGCTATAGTGTGACCTCCCTACATCAACACTGCACCGATCCCCTCTCGTGATGCATCACACTCCAAAACAAAAGGCTACGTAAAATTTGGCAACGCAAGCACTGGGAAGCTACTCATAACCTCCTTGAGCTTGTCAAAGGCTCGCTACGCTGTATCTGACCAACTGAAAGCCCCCTTCCTCATCAAATCTGTCAGGGGTGCAACAAGATACGAGAGACAGGAAGGACGAGAGAGGACTTGAGAGAGAGGAGGAGAGATGGAGGGATAGATAGGAGGAGAGAGGGAGGGTCAAAGAGATGGAGTTGGAAGGAGATAGATGGAGTGAAGAAGAAATACATAGAGAGAGAAAAGGGGAGAGAGAGAGGGAGTGACAAGGGAGAGCTAGAGAGAGTGTGTGCATGTTTGGGGTGAGATAGAGAGACAAAGAAGGAGAGACAGAGGGAGATATATATATATATATATGGAAGGGGGGGAGAGGGAAGAATATTTCTTGCACTAGATGCATTTATTTCAATGTAGATGGTGATTTTTAATCCTATTTGTTTGCTTGCATTAGATGCATTCATTTAAGTGTGGATGTTGATTTCTAATTATATTTGATTGCTTGCACTAAATGCATTAATTTCAATGTAGATGTTGATTTCTAATCCTATTTGATTTCTTGCACTAGATGCATTGATTTTAGTGTATACGCTTTCTAATTCTATTTGATTGCTTGCAATAGATACATTGATTTCAGTGTAGATGATTTCTTGGACTAGATGCTTTTATTTTAGTGTATATGGTGATTTTTAATCATATTTCATTGCTTGCACTGAAGGAGATAAACTGAAGGAGAGGGGAGTGTCATGCCGAAAGAGTTAATCTTGCAGACAAAACAAACCTCCCTAGAAGCCTAAGACTTTCTAGTGACAAACAAGACAATTAAGAGCAATCCTTCTCTAAACATGCATTTATCACACGAGAAATCAAGTGTTTTAGATCCTACCTGTAGTCCAACGCTGTTGTAGTAGTCTAGCCTCGTCGATCCGGATGAGCTCCTCCTTCACTTCGAAACATGCATTCACTAACAATCAAATGATTACATAGCACCTGAATATCCCATAAAATAAAACATATTCAACATATAGACCAAGGAGTATATGAAACAACTCATTAATAACAAATTGTTGAGAAGAATGGACTTATTTGTATTAATAGGAAACAAAAGAAACCATTACAACCTGAGCCTTGGTGTTGTGCAAGTTCCTCCCAGGGTCCAGCAAGAGTTTTCCTCTACTTTGACAAGCTCACCCACTTCCAAATGAAACAAGAAAGGATGGTAATCTCTCCTCACAAGCTTCTACAAGGAAGTCCTAATTCCAGCAGCATCTACCCTTTGGAATGTTCAGCTTTCAACCTCCCCTCCTCTGGCCCAATGCCTGTATTTATAGTGTTCTAGAGGAAGTTATTCAGTTCCAACATCAATGGGATACTCCCTCTTTTGGATGGGGTAGCTCCTCTCTTGATGGGATAAGTTCCTCTTTCATAGGGATGCATGAACCATCTGGAGGCACTCAATACACGTCAAACAATCTTCTAGAATGCTCTAGAAATGACCACAAGTAACTTTTTTAAGATGAAAATCGTGCCTTTTGATAAGGGTTTTATATCATCTAGGAAGGGTGAAGTACTTTATCATTTCAAGGATTATCTGGTGGAGAGCCCAGTCAGAACCTGCAATTTTCAACACAAAGTACATGTATAAGATTATATCATCGCTGAGGTAGGCATTCCCATACTCAGATCAAAAACTTTAACTAACATACTAACTACTACTCTGATACAGGAATGGTTTCATAATACATCATAATCATAGACTCTTGTAGACACAGTATGGACGCAGCCATATGTTTATAATTGGTCTACAATATAATGAATACAAAACTCCTCGCAGCCTGGATGGTGGAAACTAGATCCAGGGTCTTCATCTCTATTTCCAGAATTGGTACGATTCTAGCCATGCAAATAAATGAGTCGATGTCGAACATGGTAGAAACCACTTGATTACCAGTCGATGATGTAAACTGTTAACAAGCGTGAGAGAGACCACCAGTGATGTCAATG
>APFE030986803.1:0-13780 GCA_000404065.3 Pinus taeda
ATAAATAGGCCTTCGAGCCTCATTGTAACATAGTTCGGAACAGTTCAGAGGCATGTAGCCACACATCTCTTCTTAGAGATAAGCTACCATCGCCCTAGCTGGTTTATTTTCTATTTCCGGTTGTAAGCATATTTCAGTATTTTCCATTAATGAAATGAAGTATTATTTCCGCTGCATCTTTGTGTATATGGTTATCTCTGTATTTTATTGCGTTCCTGTTTAAATCTGGATCACTGTCTCATGACAAGATGTGACAAATGTGACACTTAAGATAGACTATGGGATGACTGTGACGACACTTGTGCGAAAACATTCAAGACTTTGTGTATGAGTGCGATAAATGTTTACATGGTTAAGAGAACCCATTCACACAAGAAAAAACCTTTGAAACCACCAAAGAAGGCTCGCAAACATTACATAATAGTCAAACATGCCAAAAGACAACAAGTAATCTAACAAGAAAAAGGGGCCAAAGAAATTCAAGAAATCTCATGGGATGAGCTCGAATGTTTGAAACAATCAAGGAAAATTCTAAGGAAGGCTCCCAAAATTGAGTGCACACTAAAATTTTGGAGGGTGTTACAGTAGTTACAAAGCTTGGTGACACACTAGTTGAATTCCAACTTCTCTGTCTTGGTTAGTTTCTTATGTGCATGGCCTTAGTTCTTCAGGGGGTATTGGTTCATTGTGTAGATCATTTTGGCCTTCCCACTTCCCCCATGGGGAGACATGATTCCCTCTATACCTTCTCAGTTGAACACAACATAGGATTCAACATAATCGCAATGATTCAAGTTGGGAAGGGTAGTTTAGCTCACGAGCTTAATATTTTCAGAGTATAGTTTTTCATCTTTGGTGTTGCTCCGCTATCAGCAGACCTAGACAATTCACCGGTGGAGCCACGCAGGAACACAAACATTGCTCTGTTTCCAGTGAGCCTGGATAGTACCCCAACAGAGTTTCTTGCTTCACTTATCTACGAAGGAAGCCTTTCTCTTCTATCACCTTTATTTATTTATTTATTTAAAAAGAATTGTGCATTGGCACTTATTTATTTGGGGCAAAAGACGGATCTTGACTTATTGAGAGAATAAGAGGTTGTTCCTTCAGAGAAGCATATAAATACCTCTGATTTAGGTTCACTTGTTTATATTTTCTCCTTATTTTATTCTACTAATTGATAAGCTTGAGAACACCATCAGAAAAAACTGAGTATATGCATGAGATTTCTGGAATAGCCATGGGTTCATGGTTGGACCAAAATTCTCCTTACAGGTGGATCACATTTTCCGGCAGAACTTCATTGGCCAAAAGATGTAACCAACACAAGGAATACAAAGAGAATACTAGCCAAACATTGTAGTGTCACAAGACTCTTTAGACTTTGGCCACACACACACTTAGAAGCCACAACGCAATTAGGAAAAGCACTTATTTACATGACAAAACAACACAAAATTCAAGCAAAGAAACAAACGACAGACAACAAATGACTATATACATAGTGTCGGCTGCAACCCCAGATATTCATTAAAAATATTTTTTTAAGTCTTTTCCATTAACAGGGAGATATTCAATCTTCCCATCAAGTGATTGAAGGTGATACGTGTGCTGACCAAGCTTCTCGTGTACTGTGTATGGTCCAATCCATAGGCACTGAAACTTTATGTGTTTGCCTTTTTCCTCGTGGGATTTATCCCACTTTAAGACTAAGTCACCCACACTAAAGTTATTTTTCCCTACATATTTGATATTAAACCACCTTCTTATACAACTTTGGTGAAGAAAAGAAAAACTTTAGCTTTCAATGTTTCTTCTTATAGCTTGTGCAAAGTGTCCATCCTATGCTAAACTAAAAGACATGGCTTGCCTTGGGACTCTTCGGACAGTTGGAGAGTGGGAAAGTAGATGTTCGATGAGAGGATGGCTTATTTTTTGTACACCAAGAAAACGGGAGGTGTTCAAAGAAGGTTTAGGCATGACTCAGTCAGCCCATAATGCATTCACCAAAGAAGACTGCAAGTTTCGTTGTTCATAGAATATGGTCTTTTTGATGATATGGATGAGGTTCTTGTTCGTGGAATCAGCAAGACCATTCCCCCTGTGGATAATAATTAGTTGAATGTTTCAATATATTACCATTTTCCAATGCAAAATCATAATGTCTTAACGATGAAAAAGAAGTTGCATTGTAAAAAAAAGGTGACATAGGAATGCCAAATCTAGAGATGATGCCTTGTTACAGAAAGTTGATGACTTCGTGATTGTCCACATGTTTTGGTGGAACTGCCTCTGTCCACTCCATGAAATATTTTGTGGCCATTAGGATATAGCGGTGTTTCTTCAATCAGTGTGGGAAAATTTCCCCAATGATATCCAAGCCTCACTATTAAAAAGGTTCTTCTACTACAATGGAATGCAATCGATATGCTGACTTCTGATTTCTGTCAACACACCTTTGACAGAACAGACACTTGCAGGCATAGGCATGAACATCTTTGAATAATGTAGGCCAATGAAAGTCAACCTGCATAATCTTATGTGATGTAGTGTTGCCTGTATAGTGTCCCCCAGGTGTTCCATCGTGTAGATCACGTAATACCTTTTCTAAATCATTTGCCTCCAAACACCTGGGTAGTAATATATTGTGGTGCTTCCTGAACAACACCCCATGCACCAGTTTATATGATAATTCTTTAAGTCAGAGTGCCCTCTTATGTCATTTAAACAAGTGAGAGGGAACTATGCCATGCTCGAGGTATTGGCGCACATCCGTGTACCAAGATTCTATGTTCATAGTGGTGGTGGATCGCTCAATGTTGTACATTTCAATCTCTTTCTCCCATATTGCGAGTTCTTGTTCTTCCTCTTTTGTATTTACTGCCTCTGCTGCTAATTGGGAAGCACCATGACCCTTGATTGTGTGAACTAGCTTGATGTCCAAATCATATTCTTGTAACTTTGTCATCCAATTCGCCCTCCTTTCACCCAATGCTTGTTGAAAGAGTAGTGATTTGACTTTTGGGTGTAGAATAAAGATAACACGACAATTCTTTAATAGATAGGATGTGAAGTGATTTACCACCTTGTACACTACATAAACATGTTTTTCCATGGTGGGGTAATTGAACTCTAGTCCTTACAGAATTGCACTCATGAAGGAGATCGGTCGATCATTTTTCAACTCATCCTTCTGAGTGAGCACATCAGCAAGAGAAGTGTCGAAAGAAAAAGTGTAGAGCAAGAAGCCTTTACTAAAGTCGAGGTTGTACAACATAGGTGCTTCTGCTATAGGTTTTTTGATATGGAAAATGTGCCCTTTTATCTCTTATCCCATTTATAGACTACATCCTTCTTGATCATCTCTTGTATTGGTTTAAAAATCTTGGCATAGTTGGAAATGAACTTACAAAGGAAGTTGATCTTCCCCAAGAAAGACTGCATGGCTTTCCTATTCACTGGGTGGCGAATTTGCATGATGGTCCTGACCCTATCTAGGTCTACCTTGATCCCACTTTTAGCAATGATGTGTCCTAGGAGGTTACCTTTAGACACTACAAAGATACTCATCTTGGGATTCAAGGATATCCCGTATTTACGGCATCGCTCAAAAATATTCTTCAGATGGCACAAGTGGTCTAACCTCTATTTGGATAATACTGTCACATCATCAAGATAAACCACTAAGAACTATCCAATAAGCCCGTGAAAGGCAATGTCCATCACACATTGGAACGTTGCACAAACATTGAATAGCCCAAATGACATTCGTCGAAATGCGAACTTGCCCCACTTTGTCATGAATTTTTTTTTTAATCTGTTAGGCTCTACCACTAGAACCTGGTTATATCCTAAGAATCCATCAAGTAAAGAAAACATTTCATCCCTTAATATTTTTTTCAGTATTTTCTCCATGGATGGCACGGGGTAGTTATCCTTATCCAAGGCACGACTCAGATTTTGGAAATCTACACACAGGCAGATCTCCCTAGACTTATTTCTCATAGGAACCAAGTTTGATACCCACATTGAATGTTGCATCTTGTAGATGACCCAAGAATCTAATAGTTTTCTCAACTCCTTTTGTATGAGGGGCTCAAGTGTTGGATGAACTTTCCTCAGTTTTTGTTGAAATGGCTTGGCCCCTTCCTTGATTGGTATTACATGCTAGATGATTCGTGTATCATATGTCTTAAGTTTATCATACGTCCACGTGAAGACATCAGAATACTTCTTGAAAAAGTGGATGAAGGCTTGTCACTCTTGTGGTGTGAAAAAAGTACCAAGATTAACATATTTCAGATATTTCTCACATCCCAAGTTGATTTTCTCATGCTATAATGTGGAACTGTGGGTCTTGGCATTAACAAGCCCCCAAAAGTGATTTTACATATCATGTAGATTCTCTAATGAAACCACACGCTTAGGGATAAGGTTCCCTTTACTCGCATTGGCTAAATCCTGTAGTGCCTTTTCGTGGTCATCCTCATTGATCATTGCATCCTTGAATACGTTAGTGTTTTCCATAAAATACAGTATTTGTTGGTCGTCATAAAAAATGTGTAAGTTAGTGATATTATCCAGGATTGAAGGTTTATACCAAATTTCAATAGAAAAGTTGTCCCTTAAAGGTGACATCCTAGCAACAACGTTTTCCAAGGTATCCCTTAAAGCTTGGAAGGGAGAGATAAGTCACCATACCTCTTGTTGATAACCTTTAAGATGGGGTGACACATAATGTATAGTGTTACATACCTAACACACCATGATTTTGGATTCACCTACCACTTTTATCTTGTCAACATTGACGTTGATGGCCTTCTATAAGTCCAAGACGAGTGCTTCATACTCTGCAGTGTTATTTGTGCACTCAAATTCTAAGTGGCTAGAGATCAAATGGTTCCTCTACAATGGGTCTATTAAAACACAACCAGCTTTAGAGCCCTCATGTGTCTTGGATACATCGAAGTACATAGTCCACATATCATATGTACATGGATTGCTAACTGCACTAGTAGTAGTACTACTACTACTAATTGTACAGAGTTCATTACTGCCAGTTGGACATTGAAAGAGATCCAACTATGTGTCTGGTGGAACTGGGGATGGCTCTACAAGATAGCACGCCAACTGTGTTTCCAAAATATAATTTCCAAAGAACAATTTTGTGAAAGCCATTAGCTCATTATGTCCATTCGAGGGAGTCACCATGTGCTTCATGTATCTCTCTGACTCTACTCGAATCTGATTGTTCCATCCTCTATACAGAATCCATAGGCATGACAAGTCTGTGGCAAAGTATCCTTGAATTTTTCTTGACCAATATCTTCTCAGTAACACTATGGATGCTTCCGGAATGTCCACAATCACTATGTTGATGCATTGGTGTTTCCCATTTAGCATTGATCTTCTTAGAAACAAATAATTTCATGACATTCACCGATGCACCCAAATCAACCAAGAAATTGTGTATATTGAAATTGAATATTTCAAATGTTAACAAGAATGCCAGGCAGAGTGTGTCTCCATCCATCGTGAGTGCATTAAGTACTGATGTGAAAGAGTAAGGAGACTTACTAGATCCCTTGTCTAAAGAGCTGACATTACCTTAGGAGGTTTGCCCAATTTCCCGCAGAAGGATGTCTCCTTGGCTCATGATATCTGTAAATTCGAACATGGAGATGCTTGCACGAACCTTCTTTATATCATCTACAATGTTATAATCCACTGCGGGTAGATTGACTAAGGTGTCTTAGGATGGAACTTGGTTTGTGGTTTCTGGAAGGATGGCTATGTCCTTACTATTATCAGAAACACTTTTCGTTGAGACTTCTTTCTTGGACTTCCTTTGAGTGTTATGCGTTGAGTTAGCTAAAGGATTGAATTTCTTTAACAAATTTTCTTTGAATTTTTGTTTCGGCACCTCAATCATAGTGGTCAGCCCTTGGCTTCTTCAGTTGCATCGGTTCCTCTGCTTCTGGGCTAGACCATCACTCGGAGGCTTCTTATCGGAAGTACTCTTTTGGGTTGTGACAACATAATAATACATTTTCACTACATGCCCAATGCTTAGAGCCTCATCAACTACAACAACTTCTTCCTTCTCTTCATCGGGCTCAACCTGCTCTTCAACCATGGCTGAGTCAAAAAACTTCACAACCATTTTTCTTATGAGTTGGTTCAATTGTGGGCATGTCTTCTCTAAATGATTCTCATTATGAAACATGCAATATGAATCTGTGCCAATTTTTTCGATATTCAGGACAACATTGGAACTCTGTGTAAATTTTGTTGGTTGATTGTTGTTGATGCTAGAAGCTAAATTCCTTCTGAGCAGGAACTTGGGAGGCTTGTTTCTCATGGTATTATCGCTTGTCCTTTGTTTTAGTTTGGCCATTTCAGTGGTCAGTGACATCACAAGACGAGTTAGGATTTCAAGATCATTTATTTCTTTCTCCTTAGCCTTGCTCATAGAGGCCTGAGATCTCTTACCCGTGTCCTTGGAGTCTTTTGTTGATTCATCATCTTTGATGACTCCAATAGCACGCAATTCCTTCTCAACAGTGATAGCCTCTTCATAGTTTTTTGTCAATGTCTTTCTTGCAGTTTTCTTTACAAGCTATGCAATATTTGTTGGCAAGGGAGAAGTGTAGTAATCTATGGAGATGGAGTCATGAGGTTTTGTGTTTTTCAGAAAATTTCTTCACAATGCGATTGAACCTCTTATTGAAATCTTCAACTTTTTCCTTCTGCTTCATCTTTATACTACCCAACTCCTTTAATAACATGGTAGGGGTCTTTTCTTTAGCAAGGTTTTTAAGAAAGATATTTTTGGATCCCCTCCAATTATGGATGGAGTTTAGAGGAAGGTTTTGGTACCATATAATTGCTCTACCATCCAAGGTACATGGAAAATTCAGCATGCAACATCATTGTAACATACCTCAATTGTTTTTAGATGTAGGTAAAATGTGTCTAAGTGATATTCAACCTTCACTATCTTATCAGGGTTATACTTCGTCAAGAGCTTCTCTTCCTGTCTCAGCATCTTGGGTAGGACACCCTAAAGTACTAATGGGCCCTAAGTCATCCAGTAAAGATTTTTCTCTACCATGTCTTCCTCTTCATTTTCCTCCTCTTAATTTTATGAATCTGATGGTACTTATTCCTCTTCTTCTATGCCTGTCTCACCAAAAGTTAAACCTGAGAGTAAGGGGTTGCCTCTGTTACCTCCTTCAAAGAGTGGAGGCTTTTTTTCCCTTTACACAACATCTGCTAATTTTTCAAGATTGGCGAGGACCACTTCTTCAACGGACAAGACTAATATTCCTGTGGGGGTGGTCTTGTTCCTCTTTTGAGAGTATGGAAGACTCATTACTCTCAGAATCAATCCAACAAATTTTGTAAACTGATGGTTAATGGGGCGGATGACCCGAAGCTAATTATAAGGGATTTCACGTTCAGGCCTAGTGTGGGAAGAGTCACCACCTTAAGAAGTATGAGTAGGGTAGATGGAATGAAATCTGTTTCCTTTACCAGAAGATGGATTAGTGGGGTTGATGGGTCTATCAACCATAAAATACTAGCTACCCTCCTTCTAGCACTAGAAATGTTGACAGTGCTGGACCCACCAACATTCATGGGATCTCCCTGATATGAAGTCTCAATCACACCTTATACCATTTGGTGTAGGAGTCCCATCCAATATAAAGGCCCTATTTCCAAATATTTAAAAATTTTCCTCGACTCTAATTGTTAGCACAAGAGAATGATGCAATGGTATCCTCAAAAAGTTAGGGGAGTGTTCTTGGTGAGTGTGTAGTGCAACTGTGTCAAGGTTCTTCTACTGGAAAGTGGGGGAGAAAAGTGAGCCTCTAAGTGAGAGGTAATAGTACCACCCCAATAAGAGACACACATGAACCGGAAGGATCCGTCCAACATCTAGTGAAATAGTCCACAACAGATGTAACATTCGTTACAACTGACAAACAAGGGAAGATTCGTCTAACAATTAGCAGAATAGTCCACAACGGATACGATAGTTGTTATAACCAATAAAAAAGGAAACATATGTCTAGTGTCCTATGGAATAGTCCACAAGGATGAGACAACAATAACAACCATTACAACACATTCTCAAAAAGATAAGCACTAAAATAACGGAAATAGTTCAACTATCTTAGTACATGTGAAAGAAAACATGAAATACAAACATCCACATAATAGTCTTATAAACGTTCATAGTTCATGCATGAAGAATGTGCTAGCCTTAAAAGGTTTTTGTTATTAAGAAAAACTTCCAAGACACATATTTACATTGTACATCACTAGACCCAGTGGTGGGACATTGAAGCCACTCCTTCCTCCTCAAAGAACTAGTTGATCTCTCTAATGCCTTGCGGGAGGAGCCTAGGTGAAAAGTATTTTGCTCATAGAATGAGGGGGTATATATAACCAGGGGGTGATGCTTCCCCCTTGTGACTCTTTGACTACCCTCATGACTATTGAACTTCCTATGACTTTTCAACTGACATGACTCTCATATTCATGTGTGTCCTTTGGACTTCCACTTTACAATACATTTGATTACAATATACATGGTTCAAACTAGTGATGTGGCATATGACAACTCATGACATGACTTGACATGACATTGCTGACATGGACTAGCTAGATGATGTGGTGATGTCAAGTCACTTCGATTGTTGAGTTCTAGATGTGTTCTTGGATGTGTTTTCTCTTCTCCTCCACATAGCTTGGTGATGTGGGGACTTCAATTATCTTTGTTCTTGGAAGATGGTTGCAAACTTGTGTCCCTTTGCTTGCCCTCGATAGGTCCACTCATAATATTAGCTCCAAGTGAGTCTTTGGGCATGCTTCCCTCCTCCTTATCCTTCTTCATCATTTCTCCATCACATGATAGTATACCTATTCCTACAATTCACTCATGACGGGAGGACATCAATTCAAAAACTCCCTAGTCTAAGATGATGCATTATTATCCATCAACTAAGCCCGGGACAAGTCATTGACTGGGAGGAAGGGATCAGTGATTGTGCATTGTGTAGTTTCAGCTAATAGGGAGAGAGCTTGATCACTGAGACTGTGTAGAGCACAACTCGGGCTTTATTGAGGAACTTTTCTACAAAGTCCACACTAAGAAGAAAATTTATGCAATGCCCACTGAGGGTTAGAATTATGCAGTTCAATCAGGTAGTGGATGCTGCGAGATGAAGACCTGGGAGGAAAAATTGTGAAGTTTCAAGTGGTAAGGGGGACTAGACAGTAGAGAGTCTTGAAGGGAAAAACATGCGTAGTTTCTGAAGATAAGGGGGACAAAGCAGCAGAGAGGCTTGAAGGGAAAAATATGCACAATTTCTGAACGTAGTGAGCTTCAACTGGGAAGGACACTGGAGGAAGAACCTCGTAGTTTTTGAGGCCAAGGGAGTTTGGGCTCTCTACACATTGTGTAGTTATGACAGGAAAGGGAAAATATTTAGGGTTGAAGGTGCGGAGTGCGCAATTCAAAGAAGACAGGGAGGCACAACTACACAATTCTGGAGGTCAAGGGAGGTTGTTGGACTCTGGAATTTCCTAGAATGATAGCCCTAGAGGATAGTGTCTACACACTACATAGTTTCAAGTAGAAATGTCACATCAATGAGGGTTGAGACTGCACAGTGCGCAACTTAGTTAGGGCTAGTGAAGCTAAGTTGTTGGGTTAGGAAGTTTTTCCAGAAATGGCTAAGTGTGGGAAGGGAGTTGGATTCGTGATGAACCTGACTTTGTGATCACACACTTAGCTTGCTTTGACAACGTGAAAACATAGATCATCAGAATGAACAAATAAAGCATTCCCCTTTGTGTGACTGTCTCATGCAAAGATGTGACAAATGTAACACTTAAGATAGACTTTGGGATGACCGTGACGACACTTGTGCGAAAATGTTCAAGACTTTGTGTATGAGTTAGACATATGTTTACATTGTTAAGACAACTCATTTAAAAAAAAAACGACCTTTGAAACCACCAAAAATGGCTCTCAAACATTACATAACAGTCAAACATGCCAAAAGACGATAAGTAGTCCAACAAGCAAAAGGGGTCAAAGAACTTCAAGAAAGCTCATAGAGTGAGCTTGAGTGTTTGAAACAATCAAGGAAGGCTCTGAAATTTGAGTGCAAGTTAAAATTTTGGAGGGTGTTGCAACAGTTACAACATATTCTCAGTATTAACTCATTCATTTTGCCTTTGTTCTTTACAGGTGTAGCAAAGATTCTTGACCTAACAAAGATACTTGACCTAGCATTGGTGCATTTTCTAGTTTCAGTCATTGGTCGTAATTAATATGTGGCTTATTTTATGATTTCATTTTCCATAGTGAAATTATAATGGTTCTGTAATAATACTTTAATAGTAATTACAACTTTTATTGCTTAGGAATTCTACTATTATTTCTTCTATAGGATTAAGTTGCTAAGGGTTTAACCCTAATAGTTTTAATGTAGTTTTATTTTTTAACTTTCTTTGGTCGTTTCCATAGTTGGCCTTGAATTTCCTTTCCAACAAAATTCTTCGTTCTCAGTTCCCTTAGATAATGACTCATCCTTTGCTTAGGTAAATTTCCTTCTATGTTTGGATGTTTCCTTTCAAGTTCAATTTTTAATTAGTTTTTTTTTTTTTGGTAATATTATGGCTAGGGTTTTTGTAATACTAACCCTAACCTTCCAGAGAATATATTTATTTTTTAATTCATGTATACCCCATTTTAAGGTCTTGGTTGCTCATGTATTAACTTGAGGCTAGCCATAAAATTTCGCTGCTTGGCATAAATTTATATAAGACTCTTGAACTTTAATTATGGTTTTAACCCTACAGGATTGTTCATGTACATAATTTCCATTCATTCTTCTACACTTCTAATATTATTTTTTTACGGAGTTATAAGCCATAACTGCTTTCAATTGACTTTTCACAAAGTTTTTTTGTATTTTCTAAATTTAACCAAAATTATAAATTTTGATTTCCACTTATATAAAATTATTTGCAATTTGTAGGCTTATGGTAGAGCATTATATTTAAGGAGATCTATTCCAAGTAAATACACTTCAAATCTCTTTCTTACTTCATGCAATGTTTTAAATGACTTATACTTCAATAAATATAAATGAAATATGTGTTTTGATATCCATTCGCAGGTAATTACACCTTCATGATAAATCTCTAAAACTCTTCCTCTGAGGATGTAATTTAGATCCTTCCTATTGGTCATGGAGAATTCAGCTTCTTCCTTCCAGTTCGGATGGTCCCAAAGCCCATGGATTATTTCTATACATGTGTGTGAGTCTATATTCAAGAACAAAATACCAAGATTTACTATCTTTTGTATTCAATTCATAAACTGATGTCTCAATATTACTTCCTTTTAGGAAGATTATAATCTAGAGGCTCTTATGCTTGGTATGCATTTTTCTTAAGGGTTCTTTTAACCTAATTTTCTTTTACAGTTGTAACATATTATGGTCATTTTTTACTAACACTACAATTATAGAAGATTCTTCATTATTAATGAAATTTTCATGTGTTATTTCTTCATTTCAATAGCTATATTTTTTTCTTTATACATTCTTAAACTTATGCTTCTATATTGTGGGTTTACCTTCTCTTATTTTTTGTTTAATTCTAATTTGCTCATGTCTTTTCGAACTTTTGTACAATACTTATATACTACAATAGTAGTTCAATCTTTTTCAATTAAGCCATCTTAGAAATGAATTTCTTTCTTAGTCTGTATGCTTAGTAATCATGATGTAGTTACCCTTTTATAGGGATATATAATATATGTATACATTCTTCTTGTATATTGTCTTAGTTTTTCTTCTGTATTTTTCAATATAGCTTAATTAATATTTACAGAGATTAACTTGGACAATGGTTCTTTCCTAATCTCTTCCATTATAGATTATGTCCTCAACGGCTAGAAATCATCTATATAAGAAAAATATCAATTCTATTTGTTGGATTTTCCTCAAATTCTATGTATAATAATGCATTATGATTTAATTCAACACACTAATAAAACAAAGTTAATAAAAGAAAACTAGCCTCTTCTGTCTACTGGTCCTCCTCTTTTCACTTTGTTTAACATACATGATTCATAGATACTAGAACATGTTTTCTTTACAAAATTCAAGTGTATTCACATATATTAAACAATAATATAATCAATTGAGAAATTCCTTATTTCTTTTTTAATATTATCATTGTTCTGTGTTCAAGAGTAATCCCAAGAAAAATCAATATTTCACCATGTACACTTTCAATTTGTATTTAGCATTATGTTCCAAGTCTTATATTTCATAACAAAACAAAATATTTAATAACAAAATTATTTCTTAAAATTCAAAGAGTTTTAGATCCTAGCTTGATAACTAGAAACATAGGAACTAATACTAAAGTTAACTAGCTCCATCGAACCTTTGACACTTTTGCTAAAAAGGATCCCCACAAGCACTCAAGATTGCAAGTTCTTTCTCTTCAACGACCTTGTCACCTTTTCCTCTCACCAATCTATCACTGCATGAATTCCCCTTAGCAAAAGACAAAGTAGAATACACCACTACCAAAACAATTGGTACTCGATAACTACCTCCAGCTCATCCAACAAGTGGTAGGTACTTTCTAGCTCATTTATGAGCCCTACATCCACACTCTTAAAGAGAACATCATTTCTTTAAGGGAAGTTACAGAGTAATCATTTCCAAAATCATTAATAATCTAATCATTTAGATTAAATGCCTTGGACTTAATTAATAGGGGTAATCAATGTCCAACATTAACTTGCAACCTTATCTCTTTCCGAGAGGTATAGCTTCAACATTAATTTCCATATTCCTTTATTTCATTAACAACATAATAATTACAAATTCACATTTAATATTTATCAACAATACAATATTGATAAAATAGTTTCAAATATATATTTTCAAATTTAAAGTGCTAAACACACTAAGCATGTACAAATTTACAATATAAACTCAAAGCCAAGTGATATCACACCTCTAGTAGTGCATCCAATGTTATATAAGTAACAATATATAATGTTTCAGGAACACCATTTAAATCCAATGATGTAAATCATGTCATATGCACCATTTAATAGATTGTCAAGAGATGCACATTGTTTCCCAAGGAATTTCTAGCCTAGAGTTTGTAACTGTTTGAGATATATTTCATAGGGTAAAATACATGCATCAATGGAATGCAATCTAATTAAAGAATCTTTTGGAGTTAAGCAAAAATGGGGGAAGGATGTGCCTACCAATATTAAGCTCTAAAAGGAACATAGTTATCGATCAAACGAGAAAGTGAACTGGTACCCGTTTTTTTGAGGTAGCAAAAAATCACTCGATTTTGAAAACTGGTGATGCCAGAATAAACCTTTTTTTAGCATATTTTTGGAACTTTAAATTTTCTTATGTATCAACTATGAACATTTTTTTTTCGATGTTAATGATTTTCATGTTGATTTTGAAAAGCGTTGATGCAGCATCAACCCCTTTTTTTAGAGGGTTGATTTTTGACACTACAATTTTTTATTTTTTTTTATGTAGCAAGTATGAGCACCTTTTTAAAATGTCAGTGATTTTCATCTTGATTTTGAAAAGGGTTCATGCAGCATCAACCATTTTTATTTAGAGGACCTTTTTTTACACTTTAAATTTTCTAATGTATTAAGTGTGAATATTTTTTTAAATGTTCTTGATTTTCGTGTTCGTAA
>APFE030986803.1:14703-39334 GCA_000404065.3 Pinus taeda
TTTTATTTTGCTTTTTATTTTCATTTTTTTTACAGGGTCTGTGTCGACGCTCGTCTAACAACTCAATCCCATTATGGGCAATTTGATAGTTGATTTAAAATTTTTGTTATAATGAATCGAGTCTGCCCCCACAATGTATCAATTTCATGGTTGGTCTTTAAGTTTTCATTACAACGGGCCGAGTTCACCTACACCGCATGTCAATTTGATGGTTTATTTAGAAATTTTTGTTGCAATGTATCGAGCTGTCATAGGCTAAGATTTTAAAATCACTATATATTTTGCGTTTAAAAAATAAATTACTCTTGAGTGTTCATTTTTTAAGTTTTTTGTCATAAATTTTTTTCATAATGTCATGCTTGAAATATTTTGAAAACTTGAGATTATTTTGTAGTCATAATCTTTGGTTTAATTGCATGGTTGAAAAATTGTCAGGATTTTAATGTTTTTCTAAGTCACGTTATTTTATCTTTAATGTTATGGTCGAAAACAATTACAATTTCAAGCTTTTTTAGAGATAAGATATTTTATATTTAACAACATGGATGGAAATAGTTGGAATTATCAAGATTCGAGACATGATATTTTATCTTAACATCATGTCCGAAAACTATTGGAATTTTACAGTTTTTCAAAGTCCGGATATTTTCTCTTTAACTCCATTGCTAAAAAATGTCAAAATTGTAACCTCATTTTTTTTTTTTTTTAATTCCAGAATAAACAATTTTCTTTAAGGTGCTTTTTTCATCCATTTAAAAAAATAAAGGGTTTTTACTTCCATTTAAAAAATATGTTGAAAAGACCAGATTTATAATCTTCCAAGCGAGAGGAGAAAATGGAGAATAGGGTTTTGTTGACGGCTCCTTCCTCTGCAACTTGCGAGCCACACCAGAGTGCCTTGAGCGACATTGCCACTACATTTTGTGCTCTGCTCAACCCTTGCTATGAGGCTCTGCAAAGGCAGACGCATCATTCAGAGAAACAGCGACAGACTCAGCTTTTCAGGGATCTCTTTTGCCCCTCTACAGCTCTTTATGCAGCACTAGCACTTACATCCTCAAATGATGGTTGGCTTTTCCTTCGGCTTGTTGGTGACCATGGCAGACATTCTGAAGACTCACATGCCTGTGCCAGTTGCCCAGATTTTTCTCCTAGGACAGAGACCTTGTACGCGCTCCAAGCGTGGGGCTCTCTCGCCCTTCTCCAAAAAAGCAGTGCGGCAGGGGTTTGTATGACACAAAGGTCCATTCGGCCCCTCCACAAATCCACTTACCTATCCTTAGCAGCAGATCAAGGCTGGAGCGATAGCTGCCATCTGCAGAAGCCTTTTCTTCCCCCACCACCTCTAGTTTGTCAGGAGACAGAAAACCCAAAAGATTCAAGCATTTTTTTGCTCCAGAAAGCGTTTGAAAACTTCTCTTCCCCCTTTCAGGTTCAAATCTCACAGATCTCAGGCAAGACCATTCTGCAATGGGTCTACCCTTCAGATCTGGTGTAGGATCTCAAGGTAAAACTGGAGCGTCGAGTCGGGATCCCCTCTGCCCTACAGAGACTTCTCTTTCAAGGTAAACAACTCAATGATCCTCTTCCCCTCTCTTCTTACAACATAAGAAATAATAGCTCTTTAGTGTTTTCCCTTCGCTTGAGAGGCGGCGCTGTAGGTCAATCTTCTTCTGCTCCTCCCTTCTCCTACAAAGCTGCAGTTCACTTTGAGATTCCCTTCTCCCCTGAGGCTCCCAAACCCAAGCCTTTCCTAGTTGACAAGTTAGAGGAGGTTCCCTCTATTGAGCTCTCCCCCCGGGCCTTGCAGATAACCTTCAAAAATTTGCTGAAAGGGCCATCATCTGCAGATTCAATGGGGTTTGGCCACGCTCTAAGGACCTCTATGACTAGATCCATGACCACTGGACTCATCATTACAAGGTTAGCTTCTGCTCAAAAGGATATTTTATAGTTCTGTTTGACAATCCTAAGCATTATGAACAGGCCTTAGAAGAAGGTCCTTGGTTTATGGGTACAACAGGACTCTTCTTAACTCCATGGTTCCCAGATTTTGACCCAGCATCTGTAGTCATCACCAAAGCGCCTGTCTAGATCAGACTTCCAAATTTACCAGCTTGCCTGTGGAATTTAGCAGTCTATAGGTGTATAGGCAACACCTTGGGCCGCTTTTTAATGGGAGATTTTATGCGGGAACATCAAGGTCTCTACACATATGCCAAAATATGTGTGGAGCTTGATCTTAGCAAGGGTCTGCCAGATCAAATCAATCTCAAGATCAATGATTTTATTTGGACCCAGAACCTGGACTATGAGAACACTTCCTTCCGTTGCCACCATTGTCACCTAACAGGGCACTTGGAGAATTCCTTCCCATCGCTCCCTGCAAAAGCGAAAAAGGGCAACATTGAATAAACCAAACCCAAACGCTGGGCCCCTTGTCCTCCGCCGCTAGCAGTGAGATATGATTCCTCAAGCTCGGAAGATGAGGAGAGCGATGGAGAACCAGACTAGGCGCCTCAATCGTTGGTTCTGCCCACTGATACTCCTATGCCCACCTCTGTCTCAGCCATCTCCAAGAAACGCATCCATGAGACCTCCTCTTCTGAATCAGATAAGGAGATCCCCCTGTTGGAAAATTCCAATCTTCAAGTTGTTTTAGCTCATTCTCCCCAGGATGGTTGGATAAAAGTTAATAAAAAGAAAGGGAAAAAACATCGTGTTGAGAATTATGCCCCTGTGGGGTAAAAGTCAGTTTTTGCTCTCAAGTTAACTGATGTAGCTCCTTGAATGGTTCATTCCTTTTCCGGGACCGAGGTTGACATTTTCATCATTTCCGTTCGGCCAGTTTCTTGTTTCTCTTGATTGTACTATATTTTACTCAATAGAAATAGTTTAATTTTACTGAGAAAAAAAAATATGTTGAAAATTTACACTGAGAAAAAAAAATAAAAATAAAATATATATATATAATAGAAATAAAATTGTTCTGGAATAAACAATTTTCATTTTTGGGTTGTTTTTTCATGTTTTTTTGGGGGTTTTAGGCTCGAGTACCCATTTTGAGGTAATAGTTCTCGTTTCATCTGTAACTATGTTAGTTCTATTCAATAAGTTTTACAAATAAAGGAACTCAAAATTACATCAACAGATATACAATGTAGGTCTCATAAGTTAAAAGAAATCCCAAATTAGGGAAAGAAAAAGAAAGAGTGGGAGAAGAAAATGACCAATATGAGACAATGCATGAAAAAGAAACTAAAATCTGGTGGTGAAAGAGTTCATTAATGGACACAATTCACTAAGGGTGTGGAATAAATACCAAAGCTCACTTCCCATTGATATGACGAAATATGAGTGAATAACATATTAGACTCATCACCACCATGACTAAGATATTTAGCTAATTCTAACATGCCAAGGATGCCACACGGCCAACATGTATAACATGACTACTTGACTTTAGCTAGTCGAGGTTTTTCTTGACAGCTGCATGTCAAATTTGAGCATCAAATTCAATGTCCTAATTAGACCTTCCTAGATTCAAGAGGTATGGGAATGTTTTTGGTGATACTATATATGTGTGGTATTCCCTAGGGACAAGGTGTTGGGATTTTTTTTCAAGAGAATTTAATTCTTTGCTATAGGAATTACTTATGCTTCATGCTTAAAATTGAGACACCAATTTCCTAGCCAATATTTTACAATTGAATTATGTCCATCTCTTAAATTATTCTAAGAATAGTATGTGTTTCTTTTCCAATTATAAATTAGTATAGTTTTCTTTCCTTTCTATTTCTTAAAATAATTATTTTGTTCAAGAGGTTTTAATTTTAACAAGAAAAGTAACTCATACTTGCTAGCACAACCAAAAATAATAAATATTAAATCCTTAGAATGAGCTTACCTTGGATCAAGGAGAATTAGATAGCCAAGTCAAGTTCTAAATTGAAACAATTTCTTGACATATGTTCAAAGAAACCAACTATGCATGAGGAAATTGTATCCACACAATAGGTACACGCATTTGCAAGGGACCTTACTAGAGCTCTTCTAGAAGCCAATGATGTCCCTATTTTGTTAGCCAAAAGTGAGGCTTAATTACATATAAAAATACCAAGAGCATACAGGTAGAAGTTAGACTTATTTGTGTATTGGTATTTCTTTGCACATGATTTCCCGTACCAACAAATCCTCTTGTAACACTAGTAGTTGGTTGAATAACTCTAATGGGAAATGGAACTTGAAGAATTAGCACACGAGAAAACTTAAAAGGAAATAGGTTAGTAACTATGTTACTAGTACCACTTAGAGATGAAAAAATATAGTGTTGTATACATATGCATCAAGGGTAGAAGTCATACCTAAACCATGACGGGAATAGGCCTAGAATCTAGAAGAAGATATTTATACTACAAGCCCAACATTTACAATAGATTCAACCTACATAAAAATTGGAAAGTATAGAATAATTGGTCAATTTCACATTGGGTTGAAAAAGTGAAAATTGTATCCAAAGGACACCTTGCAATCAAAGGTAAAAAAGATCATACATGATATTTCCCCATATTCATAAATATCCTATTGGATATGTTCACATACAATAACATTCCAAAACCACCAAATTCAAATGGTAATCATTCATCTATCAAACTAAATATGATCTACAAGTAAAATCTAAGTATACTTCTAAATAAAAACCATCTAAGGCACATGCAGGTAAAACATTTGGATTAGGGTCTTTATACAATAGTAGAAACCCTAATATTATCAACTATCATTCCCATTTCCTCAAATCAAACATATAAATAATATATTACTTGTTTACTGAAATAAGATTCACGCATGGTTTTCAATGGCAAACTTGGTTACAAGTAAAAATAAGGAATGACTATTTTCCATATATATTTATGCATGTGTAGTATAACCTAACCTCATGTCCCAATAAATCATTTCAAACACACAAACACATATATACGATTTCATGCATGTAACCCAAAACCCACATGTATATCTTACCCTTAAAACCTAAATTAAATTTCTATAGGTGTTGATATATATGCATATTCTCAGATTTGCTAGTCTCAAAACATACAAGTGATGTTAAATTGTTTACCGTGAAAATTGAGCAAGATGATAAGGGATTGTACAAAATATATATTGAAGACATTATGTTTCTCTCCTTGGACAAGCAGGTGGGGTCATTCTCTCCTTGGAAGGATCTTATTCTATGCACTCTCCTTAATGGAAAATCAAGTTGATCCAATTCAAATGTCAATGGGTTCCTCCTATCCATACTCTCCATACTAATAGGTGGAGTCGATACAACACATATTTCATTAGATTGGTCCTCTACATATTATACTTACTGGTAGGTAGGATGAATAAATGAAAATTTCAATGGGTTTGGGATAGGGTTTATTTCGGGGTGTCGGCTCAAGAATCCTTTTTATGTTTGAATTTTTGTTTCTTATTTTTGTTTATTTTTTTAATTTTAATTTATTATATATTTGTTATTTTTTTGTAATATCATTTATTTTATATAATAATATGTATATATTATATATATATATAACCCCTTAACTCTTACCACCCACCACCACCCCCGCCGCCCCCCCCCCAAATCCCTTGACTAATAAAGACCCTATCCTTTAAACCCCTAACCCATTAATCCCTAACTCCTAATCCCTCCCCATAAATGATGTCGTAATCCCCAAAACAATGTTATGTATTAAAATTTATGATGGCTACCATATGACACTTACAACTCAAGCATTCCATAAGGGCCTTGGTAGTGGTTTTGGAGTAAGCAAATGGTTCCTATAGTAGGTGAGGGAGGAGGGTTATAAAGTTACCAAGGCTAGTGATTTCAGGGTTAAATCTTCTTCTATATTATTAATATTGATTGATGGTTAAAATCAATTGGCACATGCTCAACGTGGATTAGGAGTTTATAGGTTGGTGGGTTATGAGAGACACAAATGTCAGTGACTTCTAACCAACCAATGATATATACAAAATGGAATAAAACTAAACAACACATGGTTAATCCATATATTAAAATACTTTAAAGACAATAAAAAATAAAAAATATATAACCACATACCCCCTACATTTTAATAATTCAATAGCATTGATCTTCTTCTTCATCCAAATCCATATCTATATCATCTAGTTCAGAATCATCATTTAAAGGATTGGACATAGCAACATCCTCTCGTTGTAATTTTCAATAATCACATCATCGATATTATCATTGGGAACATTTTCATTTACATCTAGCTCAACTTGTTTGATTTCCTATAACATGTCTACCTGCTCCTTTGCATCATCATTTTTTTCAATATCATCTTCTTCTACTACATCAATTTTACACACCTTCCTCTTGGATCATATATAACAACATATGACCAACCCACTTACCTGGAACTATGGGTAAGAGACTTTCTCAAATTTCCTTGGAAGAACATAAGGCTCCATTCATAAATATTAAAATGATTTTTGCATAAAGGCTAAACCTATCTTATAAAATAAAGATCTCAAATCGTTAAAACTAACCTTGTTAAAATGAACGTCAACTTTAGGGAAATGCATGCCCAACTATGAAGTTGGTATGATGATATCAAGATATTTATGGACATATGAAACATCGAATTCTTGAGATAAATTCTACACACCACATGGTGAAAAATACATGGAAATGTATGAAAATAGGACATGATGAAAATGCACACTCTATGAAGAAAATCACATGCCTTGCGTTGTTTACCTTATGAAATTACATTAAAATATGTGTTAAGGGAAATACATGCCTCAAGTTGAAAATTCATGAGTTGAGTGTATTGGATTGCATGCTTACATAGCAATGAGGAATACACACACCTTTTTAATGAAAAATGTGTACTTTCCCTATAAAAATGCATTCCCTTGGCATGTTTGGTAGGCCTATGATGGCCCAAACCCTAGACAATTCTTCTATGACCCATTTGAATGGTTTTCATATGAAGATAATTGAAAATGGATGTTGATCCATTGTTTATGATTAATATTAGTGTGGCATATATTGTAACAACTTGGAACCCTTGTTTTACAAGTTTTTTGGAAATATACATAGGTAGTTAGCCTTGTGTGTTGGGTTGTTGCAACTTTAGGAAATTCCATTGCTTGGAACCATAATTCGTGGTCATATGGATATGCTAAATTTCTATTGATAAACCTTAATTAAAGTGATAGAATGTTGTTTTACAATCCTCTTTAACGATGAATAAAAAGATAGATTGCATTCCTTTCATATAGGTGCGATTCATTTGTTAACAAATATGGTCAATGGTGGATTATGTAAGTGAGCCCCAATAGTGTATTTTATAGATATCTCATTATGGAAATAGAATTAAGGTCAAGAGAGAGGGATTAGAATATTTTTTGTTACATTTACAACTCTGAATTTATTTAAAAGATACTTGAATTTGATTTATACACATTTTCACCACCATTCTCATCTAAGTTTGCAAGATGTTTAAGTAGAACATAAGTGGTGAGTCCACATAAAATTTTGTAATTATATCTTCCTTAAAAAAATGGAAACAATATGAGGATTGGATGGGTGGAAAACTATAATATCCTCATCCTATAATAAGTAATAAAAATATTTACACCTTTTGATTTCATTTTAGAGAACATAGTGTGCATTTTCAGACCAAAAACCTTCTACTATGCATAAAGGATAAAAATTCCCTTCTAAAACAAAGAGGTCAAATTGTTAAAAATGACTATGTTAAAATGGACACTAGCTTGAGGGAAATGCATTCCCATTGGTGAAATTGGCATGATGGTATCAAGGATATAGGCTTATGAACCATCCAATCGTTGAAATAAATTAAGCATACCCAAACGTGAAAACACACATCCTAAAAGGGAAAAATGCATGAAAATAGGGCATGAATAAAAATGAACACCCTATGAAGAAAAATGCATACCTTGTGTTGGTAATTGTATGTGGCCCTTAAATTACATGAAAACAAGGTATTGAGAAAAATGCATGCCTTAAGTTGAAAATGCATGTTGAATGCATGGAGATTGCATGTTTATAAAGTAAGGAGAAATACACACTCCTTGTTAATGATAAATGCATGTAGGAAAACCACTATCTCATGTAAGAAAATCCTTCATGCTTTCATTAAACCTAGAAAAGGATTTATTTTCCTATTCTCCAGACAAACCAAATTGTAACCTTATTTCTAATATATCATGGTATTTATTAGTCGGGATTTCAGCATTAGGGTTTTCTACATTATTGGGATTTTGACTTGTAGTCTTCATTTTTTGGGTTCATTTTTCATTTTCCTACTATTTCATATTCTAGTAAAACTAAATTCAATGAACTTTTTTCTCTTATAAACATTTTCAAAAGAATCTCTTATGAAAAGCTTACAAATATTATAATGTTTTGGAAATTTTACCTAGAAAAATACTCTTTGACTAGGGGGAGACTGTGTATGTCCATAATTTCTTATTTCATAGGTAAACCAAAGCATTAAGTTCTTGGCACTTTTCTATTGGTTCTTGGAAAAGTTTACGAAATAACATGAGGGAATGGGAAAATGTCATATCAGGTGGAAGCAAAAGCAATATGATATCAAATTTTGAGAAATATTAAAATGTAATGTTTTGACTTGTTATCAATCAAAATGTGTTGTTTGGAAAAATGTGGTATGGGATGAAACCATTTTGTCATACCTTTTAGTCATTTTATCGATCATGATACGAAAGCTACTATGATGATTATGAATCATTGGTTCAAATCATTGTTGGCCCTTAGATTTGGTCTCTTCAATTATAATCATGCCTTATCAAATAACTCTTGATCATGCACTTAAGCATCGATAAGCTTATTTTAAGCCCTTCATAAGAGTTTTAATGATTACACATGATTTTATTTTATGTTAGTGAGGGCTTATAAAGTCTTATTGTATAATTCGCCTCTCATTGCACTGGCAACACCACTTCCAACATGTCACGATTATTATGCCACTGCATCGATGGAAATTACACCCCCATGTGGTACACTAAGCCCTTGATGTGCATATTAGGAACCTTAGAAAGCATAATAAGGCCTAATGGGAAATTTCAGTCCCCTTAATGAGCATAATCAAGACACTATTGATCACATGCACACATGAGATGAGAACTTTGCTGACATTTCATGATGGGATTTCACATATTAGTGGTTTGATAGATGCATTTATTACAAAATCTTGAAGGGGCAAAACACATATAGCAATGATCACCTATATTCAAACATCCAACAAACATAAGGGTGAAAAAATCAAAATCTAACAAAATATTGGTAATTACCAAGTTATTTTTTATGGTACAATGGATTTTATTTGTATCATTGAAACTCCCAAAAGAATATAAACACCATATGCAGTAGTGGCACAAAAATGCTAAAGTAGTCATATACCCCAAATATGGAAAATGAGCACAAAGAGAAACCAATTGATGAAGGTGAGGTGATATTTACAAGGTGGGAGTCTCAAATAGATAAAATTCCAAGGCCATGACCTTACTAACATCCACTCTTGAGAAAATAATCAATCACTTTTTGAAGCATCTTGACTCTCATGAGAAAATAAAAAATCATGGGGAGCTTAGGGAAGAGTAGGAAGAGCCAAAACTCAAAGAAGAGAACTCTAATAACCAATATTCTTAGGATAGATTTAAAGTGGAAGTGAAGGTGAATACTAATTGGCATTATGAATGTGAGGTAGACACATTTAAGCTGAATTATTAGTTGTAACAATTACAAGTCTAGTTTAGTGTTCCTAATGCATGGGAGGAGCATAAAATCAATTTTTCTAGACTTGTTTTGGAAGGTCAAACATATACTTGGAGGGAAATCAACAGGAAGAGCTTTAGAGTAGAGGGAGACCTATCAATAACTAAATGGAGGGTATTTAAATACCTCCTCAAGTACCATTTTTATCATATTGAGTATGAAGAGGATTAAAGCTTGCCAAAAGAGACAAAGGCATAAGGCATAAGAGCACACCATTAAGTTTTAGAAGAAATCCATTAATTGAGTATCTTTGCCAATAACCTAAGGATGATTATCAAGTACATAGGTGGCCTTCATAGTCACATAAAGAGGTAAGTTATGCTATGTGTGAGCCAAATACATTGAATCTGAATAGAAAAATGGGCAACTAAGTTGTTTGAAGCAATTTGATAAGAAAAGAGATTCTAATAAGCGTGAAAAGAAGAGAGGAAATGCGATAATGGAAGAATTCAACCAATACACTTGTGCAAGGAATCTAACAACCAGTATGACCATTTAAACATTAATGGTCACATTGAAAAAAATTGGAAGCTACATCTAAAGATAAACCCCAAAAACCACAAGTAGGAGTCACTCAATAAGAAGAACCTTAGTATGTCTGGAAATGAGAGAGGAAATAGAGAGAATCTTGAATGTGTACAAGAAAATCATCTACAAAATTGTGTAAAAGTAGGTTAACCTGAGAAACCTCCTCCACAAAAAGGAGAATGAGACTGCGATGTTCTTCCTTACCAATATTTAGATCAAGAAGTACAAGGTAGATGATGTGTTCTATTCTGGTTTACAAACAATCCTTAATGCAAAAGACTCGGTAAGTATGGCTTAAAGGTGCATGATATCCCTCATCCATACCTTTTGGGAAGGATGAATAAGGATGTAGAGCTAAAAATTACTGAGCATTGTAAGCTTAGGTTTTCCATTGTTGTAAATTATTAATGAAGTAGAAATTTAGGTAAAGGCTCTTGATGTCTTCAATATTGTGTTTGGTAGTCCTACATTTATAAAAGGGATTTCATATTTATGAAAAGGGAAACCCATTTTTTCTTGGTTAAGAATCGTGAATTGTTAATTATCAATGCCCATATGGAGAAGCCTAAGACCCCTATAGTGAATGTCCACTAAGTTAAGATATTGATTAAATCAAGCAAGAAGTACGATACTTCTCTTTCTGAGATAAAAGCTAAACGACACCAAGTAAGTTGGTGTGAAGGCATCTTTGGAAGGATGTATGAAAGAATATAAGTATATATTGTAAGGGATTTTTCAAGTGTGCAAAGAAGTGTTTTGCGAATTAAAGGATATGCTACCCAAAACGGAAGTGGAACATAAGACATAGTGACTCCCAAGTTCTCCATTATCAAAAATAGAGCTCAAAACGTATAATTTTGTAACAATTATAGTTATTCTAATTTTAGAAGTCTAGGGGACATAATTCGTGCATTAATCACAATATAGCAATATGTATATCTTTATCCAATTTATCATGTTATTTTAAATTGAATTTAGTTTATAATTTATTTATGAGAAATTATAAACCTAAATGTTATATTACCTAAACATAAACTCCTCTTAGGCATGAGGTTCAACTACAACTGAGTAGTATAAGGTCTCATGTATAAAATTAAAGCTAAATATTACTTGAAAGCAGATGAGCTCATTGTATACCTTCAATAATAACAATAATAAATACTAGCTTTCTTGTAAATACTATCTAAAATAAAATCATTTTTTTTTTTAAATAAAAACTAAAATTATAACCCTATATCCAAAAACATTTATGAAAACTAAAAATCTACCTTCGTCAAAAGTTAATGATACTTTTTACCGTAAAAAAAATTACTAAATTAAATATATTATATATAGGATAAAAATTTATAAAATATATATAAATAATATACACAAAATTTTAATAGAAAATGCTCATAAAATATCCTTTCTTCCACTTATGCATAATGAAACTTGCTTATGAAATATTCTTCTTTATATAGGAATTATCTTGCACAAAGCATATGAATTATCTTGCACAAAGCATATGCTAGGATGTCCATGATAATGACCATAGAAAAAGTATCATATAAGGTGGGTTCTAGTGGGCATCTTCATCTCGTTAAAATTTTAAACCAAAAAGGACACTCATTAGAAATGCTTGCGTAAAAGGATACTTCTTTAAAAAAAGACTTGTGTAAGATTGAAATTCGGTGGTTGACTAAATAACGAACGAATCAACTTATAAGGTACTTGTATTAAGGTAATTGTATTTTTTAATATAATTGAAAAATAATTTAGTAAGTTTATTTTTGGGTTAATCATATCAGTTTTATTTAATCTGCATTCTAAATATTATAATATAATATAAATAATTTATCATTAAAAAAAGCATGAATTGTTAATAAAAATAGAATTAATAGATATTAAATTAATATTTAAATTTAATTTTTTAATATAATAATTTGATTTTAAATTTTATATAAATATATGTTTTTTATTTTAATATTAAATAGTTAGAAAGCATAATTGTTTATCTTTTTATCTAAATTCAATTTCTTTTAAGAAATTAATAGCTGGAAATAAAATGATTCATTCATAAAAAAATATCTTTACATAAATTTAATATAATTATATTAAATGTATTTTAAATATATTACTATTACAACAATACATTACAATGGTTTATTAAAATTAACAGATTTGAATGTATAATAAGTCTAAATTTATAATATTTGTGGAAGTTAATTTTTTTTCCCGTAGAAAAAAGTTGTAATTTTATTCATATAGATAAAATTACATTTTGTAGATGCCAGAGGCATATGCAGATGGCTGTTCTTGAATTGACAGGCAGCAAAAAGAGAAATAACACAAAATAGCAGATCATTGTCCCTGTATTGACAGGAAGTAACATAAATAGAATAACAGAAAAATGATAAGTTCCAGCATGCCTAAACTTTCCTACCCTTCTTCTTCTCCACCCGTCGCCATCCTCCGGAGTCAGGTGTGGATGTAATAATAGCTCGCTGATTTTCCATTGGGTTCAACTGAAGTTCTTTGTCAGATTCCGAGCCCTCTTATCCATGGGTTCGTTTGATGCCACTGACTTCCATTTGTAACTCTGGTCGCAGATCTGAAGTGTGTGGCCCCAAATGAGTGGTTGGGGCATTTACTTCCTGATTTTGATTCTGTCTCATTTGGGTGTCTGGTTCTCTGTAGGCTCCACATTTATGTCTTCTTCTTCCAGTGGGTCGGTGTGCTGCCAGCCTTTGGGCTTTTTTTGTTGTTTCTTGGTTCTCCTAGGGTTCTTTCTAGCAAAAAAGGCAGTCGTATTGAAGGTGCCCTGTTTGCATGCAGCCCCTACACCGAAACGATGTGTTCTCATAGTCAAGCTGTTGTATCCATTGAGAATTATTGAAGTTCAGCGTGATGTGGTCAGGGAGCCCCTGGCTCAAGTCCACTTCTACACACATTCTTGCGAATGTAAATATTCCCCTTATAGCTTTGTCTTCATCCATTTTGAGGAATTTCCCAAGGGTGTTCCCAATGGGTGTTAATGCTTTATGATGCCAAAAATGTAGAGGGAGCCCATGTAGCCTTACCCATACTGGCATCTTTGAGACTATCATTGTATTGGCGTCGAAATCAGAAAACCAAGGGGTGATGAAAAGGCCAGCACTGCCCCAGAACCAAGGCCCCTGATTGATTGTACTGTCTTTTTCTTGTTCTGTGTTGAATCTAACTATGAAAAACCCTTTAGGGCATAGGTAAATTTCACAGTTAAGTGTCCATGTTGAGTAGATCCATTGGTGCAAGACATCTGATTTTGACCAAAAACCATTAAATCTACAAATTACTGCATTTTTAGATAAGTCATTATGTAAACTTATTACCTCTGGCATAGATACTTGTAGCGTTGGTGATTATGGCTTCTGTTCAACATGGAAGTTAATTTATTTAGAATCTGATAAGAATTTTTTAAAATCACAAATTTAAATTATAAATTTTTTTATCAATTCTATGCATTTTAATACTCAAAATTTCAAAACACTGAGTCAATATTTATAATTAAAAAATTATTTTAAATAACAAAAATTAAAATTTAGCCCAAGTACATTTGGGCAGTTAAAAAACTCTAAAATTTAACAATTTTAGAGACCAAAATTTTAGAGACCAACGCAAAGACCGAATTGGAATCTTCAGCAGCTTACTCGCACTTCCATTTGGCAAAGGGTTTAACCTTTGGCTGTGCTTTGGCGTTGGGCACTTTATTACCAGAAAAGAATAAAAGTAAAAGGTGATTGCATACGATACACAGACCCTCCCGGGATTGGAGAATTCATCAACGTCACGGGAGTAGGCCCACAAGCATTCGTTCAAGCAGGATAGATTCGATTTGGTTGTTACAGAGTCACAGATTGATTGTTCTTTTGACGGTTCAGAGAAACATGAAGTCGGAAAAAAGAACAGCAGAAGGCGCTGAAGATCAAACCATGGAGGATCTGCTGTTACTTCTGGTGTTGGTCTGAATCTCTACACTACGATTCAGAAAGCTCAATAGAAGAAAATCTGTGAGTTTTTACTTTTGGATGTCTGGAGAATACCTTATGGTTGGACTGTACATGGATATTTAGGCCTTGTAGTTTCCATTGTTCAATTCATGTTATAATGTTGCATAAATGTTTGGAAAAGTTTGACATGGACTTTTAATTTCAGAACTAGTACTCTATATCTCAGTTTGTCTAATATGCACCTTGAGGTTGCTATGGAATTAGCACATCTTCATTAAAATTTGGACATATATGCATATCGATTGCATATCTTTTCTTTTCTTCTGGTGACTAGGCTGAGCCTACGCTACGGCGGACTTAATTTTTCAGTAGAAAAAACAGAAGATATCTTTTGAAAGTATAAATTCAAATTGTTCATATAGCTCTGTCAATTTACTTTGCTTCACTAATGAAGTTGACTCTTGTGATGTTTTGCCTTACCAAATGACACGAGTTTCAAAAGGATGAAGTAAAGTGCAAGAGATTTTGGTAGAATATCTGCCCCTCAGACATAGCACCCAAGTTAAAGGTTGCTTGTACTGTGTGGTGTAGACAATCTGGCGCTATATGTTATTGTGTGAACATAACAGGATAGATAGTTCATGAGGATGTACATAGTCTTTTTGGTTATCTGGTTTGCTAGGATTGATTATCCCGGGGTGTTTTTGACTTTCTTTTTCAGAGAACACTTGTGTATTTTAGTTTTGGTAGGATGTGGTTCAATGGTTAGTGGAAAGATTTGGTCTTTATGAGTTTTGTGGTGAAAGAACTGCTCCAAACATAATTTCTTCGGGGCTTTGTTTATGAGTATTCTTTATTTATTTCAGAGTTAATGGGTATGCTTTATTTATTTCAGAGTTCACAGAACTATATATGCCTGAAAACTGCTCCAATCTTTGAGACTTTGTTTAGGGGTATTCTTTCCATTGTTTATGGGTATTCTTTCCATTGTTTATTTCAGAGTTCACAGAGTTCATTGTATAATTTTCTAGGCAAAATTTGCAAAGAAGATACATAGGAGTAAAGAAGAATTGGAATCGGTATAGAAGAGTAAATGTAGCAACTCCTGCTCTGCTAATGTCTAACCCTTTGTTTTGATCACAGAGATAAGTGTGCCCTGTAAGAATGACGACAAGAAAGGTAATTGTGGAGGTGGCAGATGCAAAGAACCTCATGCCAAAGGATGGAGAGGGATCAGCCAGTCCATTTGTGAAGGCGGATTTTGATGGACAACGCAAACGAACAAAGACGAAGTATAAGGATCTGAATCCTACTTGGAACGAGAAATTGGAGTTTACTATAAGTGATCCATCAACAATGATTCGTGAGGAACTGGAAATTGAGGTTTGCAATGATAAGAAAACCACTACTGGTAGACGTAGTCATTTTTTGGGAAGAGTTAAGTTGCCTGGGAGCCAGATCCCTAGGATGGGTGAGGAAGCTTTGGTTTACTATCCATTACAGAATAAGAGCATATTTTCTCCGATCAAGGGGGTTTTAGGGCTTAAGGTCTATCATTTTGATGAGCCCATTAATCCTCCAGACCCACCAGCTGAAGCACCTCCGCCCTCTGAAGCTCCACCAGCTGAAGCCCCTCCACCTGCAGAAGCTCCACCAGCTGAGGCCCCCCCTGCAGAAGCCCCTCCTGCTGAAGCACCACCTGCACAAGCCCCTCCTGCCGAAGCTCCTCCAACTGAAGCACCTCCCACCGAAGCACCTCCCCCTGAAGCAGCCCCTGCTGAAGCTCCAGCCAACGAAACACCACCTGCTGGAGCTTCAGCCACAGAAGCTCCACCAGAAAAAGCACCACAGGCTGAATCGCCTTCACCTACAGAAGATAAGACTGCTGAAATAGCCACGAAGCCCCCAGAAGAAGCAAAAGCAGATCACGTAGCAGCAGTGTCAATGCATCATTTTGAGAGACCAACCATGGCCCGGCCTTCAGTCATGACTACAGAATATCTCATGAAGGATTTGGGCAGTTCTTATCCAGGCCACAATGAGCGGCTTACTTATGATTTGGTTGAGAAAATGCCATATCTTTTTGTGAGAATTGTCAAGGCAAGAGCACTTCCATCCAGAGATTCTACAGGTAATGCTCTATTTTGATATTTATTTTCACACTATATTGCAATAAAAGCATTCTGCTATGCATAGAGAAATATTGTATTCTGGGACGGTTCCTATTTACGATATACAGCAATCTTTAGAAAATGTAATCAAGGTTGCAAGGAGTTTTCATGTAATTGTAATAGACTGTAGTTAGTGTCCAGATTAGCGATGAATTTTGATCTCCATAGGAACCAGACTGGTTACCGTAAGACAATATTTCAAATATATGAACATGGGTAAATTTGCCAAAGATGTCATGGCAGATGGAAGTTTCTAGGTTAAGGGGTTTTTCATTGTTTATTTTTCGAGAAAATAATATTCTCAGTTAATACAGTTTATGCGGAATGAGTCAAGCTCTTGTTCCCAAATAGTTAAACTATAGGTATTTGTTTGGCTTAATATTCTTTAGAGATGCAGCGCTGTTCATTATGTTGGTGAGAATTGTGGCATGGTAAGGACTCCACAGGGCTAAGAAACCTGGCTAAATTACTGTCCCTCTGCATTTGTTTCTTATAATCTAGGCACAATGTGTGAGTTTCCATTCTCAAAAACACTCATTGAACAGCTCATAGTTTGGTACGTTTAATTTTGGTTTTGAAATATTTGGATTGTTACAGGGAATGCGGGTGATCCATTTGTGAAAATCAGAGTGGGAGGCGAAATTGTTCGAACACGAAAATTTCATAACACTGCGTATCCTGAATGGGACCAGATCTTTGCCTTTGGCAAAGACACACTTCAATCAGCTCCCGCTATGGAGATTTCTGTATGGGATGGAAGCAATTCAAGGGATGACTTCCTTGGGGGAGTCTGCTTTGATCTCTCGGAGGTTCCAACAAGAGTTCCTCCAGACAGCCCTTTGGCACCTTCATGGTTTAGATTGGAAGGTGATGGTAGAGTCAAAGGTGATATTATGCTTGCGGTTTGGATGGGAACACAGGCAGATGAAACATTCCCAGAGGCTTGGCAGTCTGATACAGGAGGTATGATGAATACAAGATCAAAAGTATATTTGTCCCCAAAATTATGGTATCTGAGGGTCAATGTAATTGAAGCCCAAGACTTGCAGATTCCTGAAAAGATAAATTTTCCCGAGCTCAAAGTGAGGGTGCAGCTGGGTATACAGGTTTTGAGGACTAGAACTTCTAATTCTAGAACCTTGTCAAGCCCATTTTGGAATGAAGATTTGATCTTTGTTGCAGCTGAACCATTTGAGGAACAACTTGTGTTATTGGTGGAGGATCGACCTAGTAGCGGTGGTAACAAGGATGTGGAGAACTTAGGCCAAACCAGGATTGCACTAAATACAATTGAAAGGAGACTAGATTACGGTATGGTAAGCTCAAGGTGGTTCAATTTAGAAAAAGTAAATGGAGAACCAGATGTTAAGTATCATGGAAGAATTCATCTACGCTTGTGTTTTGATGGGGGATATCATGTAATGGATGAGGCTGCCCATTTAAGCAGTGATTTAAGGCCAACTGCTAAACAGTTATGGAAACCTTCTATAGGTGTTCTTGAATTGGGAATTTTGGGAGCCAAAAACATGTTGCCTATGAAAACCAAAGGAGGAAGAGGTACAACAGATGCCTACTGTGTAGCAAAGTATGGACAGAAATGGGTTAGAACAAGAACAATTATTGATAGATTTGACCCAAGCTGGAATGAGCAATACACATGGGAAGTTTATGACCCGTGCACTGTTCTGACCTTAGGGGTCTTTGATAATTGGCACATCTACATGAACTACTCAGGTAAGAAGTCTTCAGCGCTCAAAGATGTTCGCATTGGAAAAGTGCGGATTCGCATTTCAACACTGGAAAGCAATCGAGTTTATAGAAATTCCTATCCATTGTTGGTTCTCCAGCGTTCTGGTGTGAAAAAAATGGGAGAAATTGAACTCGCAGTGCGTTTTTCCTGCTCTTCTTTGCTTGATGTTGTTCAGATTTACTCTCAGCCATTGCTTCCTAAGATGCATTATTTGCATCCCTTGAGCCTAAATCAGCAGGACATGTTAAGAAACACAGCAATGAAGATTGTTGGATTGCGATTAGCCCGTGCTGAGCCACCTTTGAGGCAGGAAGTAGTGCAATATATGTTGGATACAGAGTCTAATATGTGGAGCATGAGGAGAAGTAAGGCTAACTGGTTCAGAATTATGAATGTTCTCTCTGGAGTTGCATCCGTTTCCAAATGGGTTGATGATATATGTCAGTGGAGGAATCCCATTACAACAATTTTAGTGCATTTTCTCTTCCTTGTGCTGGTTTGGTACCCAGAACTCATTGTACCAACAGTTTTCTTCTACATTTTTCTCGTTGGTGCATGGCACTATAGGTTTCGGCCTAGGATGCCATCGCACATGGATACACGAATTTCCCATGCAGATGCCGTTGATCAGGACGAACTTGATGAGGAATTTGATCCATTGCAGAGCTCTGAGGCTTCTGAAATTGTTAGAACGAGATATGATCGATTAAGGATTTTGGCTGCAAGGATACAGACTGTATTGGGTGATTTTGCTACGCAGGGGGAGAGAATTCAAGCTCTTCTTACTTGGAGAGATCCTCGTTCTACTGGCATTTTCATTGCTATATGTTTCATGATCTCGTTTATGTTGTACACTGTTCATTTCAAGCTAGTTTTGTTAATTCTAGCTTTCTACTATCTTCGCCATCCTAGATTCAGGGAACCATTGCCTGCGTCCCTCCTCAACTTCTTCAGACGTTTGCCTGCATTATCAGACCAGATAATGTGAAATCTCCATGGTGGACAAGGATAGTCAAGCCATTGTTAAACATCACTCATGTGCATACCATTTTTCCAGTAAATTAGTCATATGCATCCACATTAAACTGTAGAACATTTCCAATGGGTGGGAGTTATTGGGCTGGAGGTGGTGGGCTGGTCCTGACTGAAAGGTCATCCCGTGGAAGAGTTGGTTCTGAAAGGTCTTACTGGGTTTGAGCAGGACAACTGGTCTAAAGCATTTCAAGCCACAGGACTTTATGTTTTGCAAACAAAATTTTTTGTGAGGAGGCACACCAGTTTCATTCTTGGGTATCCATAACAAGGACATGGTTCAGGCGATTGATGTACTTAGGGAAATGCTTTTTCCCATCAACTGGAACTGGACAAAGAGAAACAAACCAGTATTCTAGACCAAAGAAACTCTACAATTATATAATTGCTGCAAGGATGTATGATAGTGATGTATGCAAAAAAACGTTTAAGTTGTTCTATCAAGGTACTCAAAGGCATTTTATAGTCTCCAAGTGATTGTGCCTCTTTGTATATTTGTTATACCATATTTGTTGCTAACATAACTAGCATTTTTCAGAAAAAAAGAAAAGAAAAGTTGAAGGACCCTCTAGCATGTCAATGCTGAACAGCCTTATCAAACCAGACCGGAACTAGCAAAACCAGCCAGCCGACTGTCCTCAGGGTTGTTCAGATTCGGTTCAAGGTTTCAGAGCGCGTTTTGGCCGCCTTAAAAGCACCAGACCAGACCAGCCACTTCCATACAAAGATGGCCGATTTTGTACAGCATCACTTGGCATGGCTAGGGATCACCAAAACCTTCTTTCGGGTTAAAAAAATAATAAATTAAATTATTTTGAATCACAATACTCACTCAAGAGCCCTGATAACACTATCTATCTAAAGAGGTTCCCTTCCTCCTCTAAAACTTGGTTCCTCCTTTATCTTTGAGGTCCCCTTCCTCCTCTAAAACTTGGTTGCTCCTTTATCTTTTAATATTATTATTAATGGTTTTTGAATATTATTATTAATGGTTTGTTTTAATTTCTTTGGATTTCAAATGGAGAAAGTAGAATTTTATATCTTATTTAAAATTCAAATTTTAAATAAACATAACAAGTTTTAATTTATCCACTTAATTTTGTTATGTATAAAAGTATGAGACTGGCATTTAATCAAGAGCACTATTCTTTTTATGTATTTCAATATTAGTGACATTAATTGTTGAGGTAGTAAAAATACTTTTACTGGAGCAAAATCACTGATTAAACATATTGAGTTTTTTATATCTTATTATAATGCTTAAAAGTGATATTGATGAGCAAAAACTTAATATAGAAAGTTATTTGATAATATGTAATATTTGTTGTAGCATTATTTTTTTGGGACACTACAAACCATTTAGAGTTTCTTTATTGATTTATTTTGGTTGGGAAATGAATTGCACTCCGTCTATTTTGGTTACTTGCATTCTTACTATATACATGAGAAACTTTTCGATTTGTATAAACGATTTGAGTTGATATAAATGTACATCAATATATATTTTTTTACTAATTTTAAATATTTTTTGATTGACTGAATTTTATTTATTTGGTATTCCTTTTTCCCCGTCTAGTCCAGTTTAGGCTTTTGAGCTCAGCATGTGACCTGTCGGATTTTTGATAACATTGATGTTGAAAGTGTTGTTTAAGGTTCACGCCACTACCATAACTGTATAGTAATGGAAGATAACTTATTTGTCTTCTATCAGATTCTATGGTCTTCATTTAAGAAATTGGGATGGAATGGACTCTACAAAATTGTCGTGTTGTTCAATGTTTTGAATAGGTTTTCCGTTACACCAGAATCTGCAGGTATTGGTAAACATTACAAACCAGTAATTAGGATCCCTAGGGTGGAAATTACAGATTCCATAGAGGTGTGGTGATTCTTCCAACAACCCCCTCAAATGCAACTCAGGGAATCGAACCTGGGTCCAGGCTCTGATACCATGTGAAGGTTTTCTGTTACACCAAAACCCACAGGTTTTAGTGTAATAGAAAACCTTCACATGGTATCAGAGCCTGGACCCAGGTTTGATTCCCCCTAGTTGCGTTTGAGGGGGGTGTTGAAAGAATCACCGCACCTCTATGGAATCCGTAATTTCTACCCTGGGGACCCTAGTTATTGTTTTGGAAGGGAGGGTGTTGGAAGAATCACTGCACCTCTATAGAATCCGTAATTTCCACCCTGGGTGTCACGCCCCCAAGCCTACGGTAGTCTTTCAACCATGCCGGCGAGGTGCAGCACGACCGAACACTTTCTTTTTAACAATACTCGCTGCACATGGACTACGCCTAATTCACTTTCTCCCACTTAGTTTGTGCTTCTCAACCAAGTATAATTAATTATCCTTTATATCAATGAACACCCATACTTTATTCATTATCAACAGCAATTATAAACGTTAACAACAATTGCATGATATAAAGGGGAGGGGCAACTCCCTGAACAATGAGTCTGCCCAACAATATATATTAATCAGTCTTTTTCAATAATACAAGCTTCACAAGTATACTTGGAAGAATCCAAGTCTATACTTAGCCACTTTTACAATAGAGGAAAAACAACCTTTTACAATAACTTTGTGCACGCCTTGCACGATGGGTGGGTGCTCCCCCGAGCCACCAAGACACCCTCGTCAATCCCGGCATAAATATGCACACCAATCCACTCACGGTACACCTTGCCCAACCTTCAACCAAGTGCAAGTTACAACCGTGCGCTTCTACAACTTAAGCGCATGAGCTATGCGCTCATACCTTATCCTTTCTGCGCACTTCCTAAACCTGCACCTCTATGCGAAGTCCTTGAGTGATGATCAGATGGATTGATCGATGTTTGAACTCCCAAACATGTCACAATATATATGCGTTGTAGGTGGGTGGGTGGCTTGCCCAGCCGACCACCATAACCATGTTCACACACTCCTCCAATGTGCTTGAACGCCCATGGATAGGTCGGCCTACCCATCGTTCAACCATGCTCCAAGAGTGCGTATAAACATCCCCTCTCCATCGCATATTTTCACAAGTGTCGAACTGTTCGTTGCATGCAAATCTTCCTTTCGTCGCATCTCCATGTAGCCTTGCCCATCGCTCCACCCGCAAGCGGTCGTGCATGCCCTCCGTCGCATCACACAACACCCGCCCGTGTGCGTGTGCCCGGTCGCCTGACGCCCACCCGTCACACAACAACGAAGGCGTTACATCCTCCTCCACCTAAAGTCGTTGTCATCCTCGACAACATACCATCCTCCAAGCATCAATATCCATGATGTCAACTCCTCCACATATGGCAACCATCCTTGCAACATATGTAGGACTCCATCTCCACCATGTCTCACCTCAACAACAAATTGTCACCAAGATAGTCCATACCAATGTATACATCTCATCGGCATGTCCATGATAGTCGACCACCCTGTCACAATCTCCCCATGCTGCTCTCCACCATGGAAGGTTGGTCCCTCCAACTCAAGCTACATGTCCACTGCAACAATGTGTCAAGTCCATCATGTCATCACCACCATGTGCATAACACAAGTGCTAACACAACTCCACTATGTGCCAACATCTCGTCTCATCAATCTGTCAAGTGTCCCATCTGAACACCTCTCTCCATGTGAACCATGTGAACACCTCCTCCTCATCCATGTGAATTGTCCTCCTCGACTGCCCAATGTCAACATCTCTCCATGCACTTCCAGACCCCATGTCTGAACTAGTTGGGTAGCTAATCCAACCATCACGCTCAAGCCATAAGAGTGTACATCCATATGCCTCCACCAGTCTATCTCGAATTCCTGCCACATCCTGAACTCATCAAGAATAAACCATGCTCAGGTCTATGAACTAGCCCTCATCTCATCTGCAACATGTCATGATGCATGATGCCAAGCCATCCCTGCACCATCATACCTGCTCAAATTGCTTTAAGGACTCACTTCCATGAGCAGCTAACAATGAGCCTCATCTTCTTGTCCATCTAAGAATACGTAGAGGGGTTAGAGCTGGAAGGCTCACCCTCACTAATCATCTCAATCCATCTATCAGGATCTTCAATCTCCATCCTTTGTAGATAAGTGACGCGGTCCTCCTGTTGGGTCCCCATAATACTAGTGATTACCCCATTACTATTGTATTTGTACCCTTTATTAATATTGTTGTGCCCCTATTGTGCCCATATTGTTACTATTGTGCCCCATAGAAGCCCACTATTGTTATTATTGTGCCCTTACATTATTATTGTTATGTAAGATGTGATTATGTTATGACCCCTTAGACTCCTATATATAGAAAGTAGGTCTTTTCATTTGTATCATCCAAGAATTGTTCATTTATGTAATGTAAAGGAGGTTGCACCTCGAAGAGGCTGAATTCTAAGGTGTTGATCTATCTTTTCTATCTTTTCTTGAGCTAGTTTCATAACATTTGGTATCGGAGCTTTGGATTCTAGGGTTTCGCTGCTCCAAACAGGTCATCATGGCATTTTCGCTATAGCTTTTTTTCTGCGACGTTTCAGAAGTTGAAAAAAAAACCCATTTGAGAAGACATCGCACTAAATCTCGGGTCCAAATTTCAGAGCATTTTGCACTATAATTACGGAGATATGATCTGAGGAAGTTGGTCTTTTTGCAGACTCCTGAATTAAATTCCAAACAGGTGACCTGAGGAAAATCGTCATAACTTTTTCTCTGAGCATTGGATTGAAATTTCGTAAAAAGGTGCAGACAGAGGACAGACTGTAGTTTCGTCTATATATTTTTCAGAGCCAGAGGTTGAAACAGTGACTTGTAGAATGTCATACAAGTTTGCTCTACTGAATTAGTCTATAATCAGGTCACTGTGGGCGATTTGGCATAACTCTTCATTGGAGAATCCAATTGGGGTCAGACTTGTGGCATTGGAAAGAGGACACAGAGGGCTACCACAGATCGCAATTTTAGAACTGGATGATCCGAAATTACATAGATACATCAGAGGCAATATTGAGCTCCTATAAAGTGAAAAAATGTGTGTATATTTTTTAAAATGTTTGCTTAAGCTTGGTTTGAAAATTTATTTTGAAGGAATTCAAAGGGCATAGTGAAGCATTATTATCAGTAATTGATGTCCTGAAGAAAGAAAATGGAAACACCTAGTAGGGGACCTGAAAGCTCTAGCATGACTCATGAAGAAGAGGAAGAAATGCAACATGATATATCAAAATTACGAGACCAAGTGCAACAAGTGTCACTTGCACAAAAAGGAACGGAATCTAAGATGGATTGTTTAAAGAAAGGTGTAGAAGCTAAGATGAATGACGTGGAAGCTAAGATGGATGATTTGAAGATAGATTTGAA